>LBNU01035654.1:47405-74486 GCA_014162995.1 Artemisia annua
TAATAATAATAATAATAATAATAATAATAATAATAATAATAATAATAATAATAATAATAATAATAATAATAATAATAATAATAATAATAATAATAATAACAAGAAAAAATCTTTAATTTGTGTTCCTTTTTTTTCTCATACTTGGAGCCAATAATTGTTTTTAAGATATTTATAAAACAACTTAATCAGAGTATTTATTTGACGCAACATGACAGTTGGAAGTATAGAATTAATTTTGGAGAAAGCAACTTGTTTTGACTAAAGTTTCTTCTTTGCCATTGACTTGGAAAAGTAAAAGGTCTTGATGGGTCACGTCATGGTTCGTTATGAGCCACGGATTAGAGTTCTTGGTTGACCGAGTATTATATGGAGGAGTATGTGGGTTTAATTTGGTTTACCTATTATTTGGGAGATCATGGCAGTACACCCACGTTCCATTTCATGCAAATCTTATGTATTTACTTTGTTAGCCTGAAGTCTATAAATAGGTAGTAAGTTTCATAATGTCTGCAAGTATTCAGTTTTCCTTTTTAATAAACCATTGAAACCCATCTTGCCGTTTTGATTGGTGTTACAGTGGGTGTGACTCCGGGTTTAAGGAGGCTGATAACCTTCATTTGGCATCAGCTGGTTCAGTTGAAGGGGGTGTAAGCTACCTTTGATCATGACTAAATGTGACACGATTGCTAGTTCCAACACCTATCAAATGTAGAATTAGTAAAAAAGGGTTAAAAAACACGAGTAATCCATTTTTTCTTTACAAACTACCTGCCATTGTTTATGAAAATCCAATAACAATGCTATAGCTTGCATAAATGAATAACATACTTATTCATTTGTCTTGTGTTAGTCATTATACTTTTGTGCATCTGGAGTTAGTATAAAATGGCTTCGTGTCCGGTTTGGGTCATTTTTGATCCATTTTGTTTTAGCTTAGTTTTCAAAGCTTATCCATTAGACGTGTTAATTATAAAGCACAATTCAACCAATTTTTAAGTTATTGACTTGTGTTCAAGCTCTACTATATGTCCAAATTTGCTTAGTCTTACACACTGTAGTGTTTCATTAGCAGCAGAAGAATCACTCCATCATGATTCTGTGAATCCCACTCGAGTCATCTCGAACATCTTGAATTTGCTTCATTTTTTTACTCTCATATTACTGAGTAATATTGAAGTCAACAAGCAATGTGGTCAAAGCATGTGAACGAATCCTGGAACTCAGATGAAACCAGCTGTAAAGGCCTCAGTGACTAAGAAGAGGTTGGAGTCAGTTTGGCGGAAACGCCTGTTCTTACTAATTATTGGCATGAATATGACTATGATTTCGGTAGAAAGATTTGTGGAAATGGCAACAAAATTTAGGTTGAAAGCGATTTTTATCGTGGTATTAGTCAAAGTCGGGGTGAGTCATTGCTACTAGTTTTTGACATGGTATCAGAAATGTTACTAAGATAAAATCCTTTTGGAATCCAACAAGAGTTGGTTACTAATACTGTAAATCATAACTCAAATCGACCCGATTACCGTAAATGGGTTGAAATTGTTAGAACCACTTTTACATAGTGAAAACTAAAGCCAAATAAGATTGATTACAAATGGCAGATTTCTGAAACAAATTAAACTCGCTATAAAAGAAAGTAAACATATTTGTTTGGCGCGCGTTGAAAGGTAGACTTCTGGTTCTTAGCGAGTTAGACAAAAGAGGCATTGACTTACATACACTTCTATGCCCTTGTTGTGATGATAACGTGGAAACAATTAACCATTCCTTGTTATTTTGCAACATGACATGGAGTATATGGGTCAAAATATTTGATTCGTGGAAGGGTGGAAATGTGGATGTATTTACAATGGGAAAAATGTCTAAAAATACATTCAACTTGCCACTTATTACTATTGTATGCTATGAACTTTTTTTTTTCCTATTGTATGCACAAACTTTCTTAATCACCCTATTGTAACAATATTACGGGTTTTTGATGACGTGGCAATACTTAATCACACTAATTACGGTGTAATTAATAGAATAAAAACCCGTAATATTGTTACAATAGGGTGATTAAGAAAGTTTGTGCATACAATAGGAAAAAAAATAGTTCATAGCATACAATAGTAATAAGTGGCAAGTTGAATGTATTTTTAGACATTTTTCCCATTTACAATAGGAGATATGTTCAGACACAATGGGTTTCGCTCACAGTCAATCGAGAACAGAAAGTGGTGGCAAGTGGTGACATGGGTAACCGGGTACTTCATTTGGAAAGAACGTAATAATCGGGTTTTCAACAATAAGGTTACATGCGTTAACAAGAAAGTACAAGATATTCAATTGAAAAGCTTACATTGGATCTCGCGTCGGGCTAAAAATGGTTCGTGGTGTTGGCAAGAATGGTTAAGAGATCCTAATAAGAGTCGAATTAACAGTTTGACAGACCAACAGTAGCCCGTGAGTCTGCATATCCTGTTCTGGTGTTCTTCTCTATGTGACGGGTGTTGCTGCAATATCTATGTTTCTGCTTGAGTTCAATGATGCTGCAATATGTGAGTTCCTACTTGTCTTTCGGGTGTTGCTGCAAATACATTTGAGACAGCAGGTGCTGGTGCAAATATTCCATGTTATCTGATCTGCAATATTGCTGTTTGGTTTTGTATCAGCATCTCTGCAAGTGGGTCTGTTGTCTGCAATGTGCTAATTTTGCCATTAAGCCCAAATGGTTCAGTAGGTTCAAAAGTAATTTAATGTTTCGAGATTGTTTGTGTTTGGCAGCATGTTGGCATTGGAGGCCAATTCTCCATATGGAATATTTTTTTCATGTGGATATTGGTTGTCAGTGGTGGTTTGCTTGCCTTATATTTGTAGTATCTATTATATCTCATATGAGGCTTTAATGTTGGTAACTTTGTCTTGTTCTTGTATTGTCTTTTGGATCCCGTCTCCTTTTAAGTAGCTTGTTAATTGGGTGGGATGCCTTGCATTGTATCGTGAGTTCTTTTGTGGTTCCTTATATATATTGCCTTTCTAAAAAAAAATAATAATAAAAAATAAAAAAAAAATAAAAAAAAAGGGGGTAAAAACTTGTCATTTATTGTGTGTTTGTGTGTTATTTTATTAGATTAGTTAAAAAGTTTAGAAATGAATGGATATAATTCCAGTTGCTTACATTTTGTAAAATGGAATGATGTTTTTACGTGTAATAAAAATGTCGACATGATTCAGAAATGACAATGTTTGTTTCTATGAATATATGAAGAATGAGTCAAATGAGTTTGACAGAAATTGAGTGGACACCAATTGAAATTCTATTAAGTTGAAGAGATAACGATTATGTGGAAGCCATGCCCAACCCATAGGATGGGTTAGAAAGTTTTTCGACAAAGACTTGGTATTGAATATGGTTTACTCTTTGCCGTTGACTGGAAATTAATATTAGAAGGTTTCGTGTATGCATATATACATGATCATTACCAATTATATATCATATGATAAATTTTGAGTACTTACTTTAAAATTTGACGATCAAACGAGCATCAACAATGTGTCCAACTTCCTCCAAAAATCTTACTGTTCATAACAATTTCACTTATGTGTTTATAATTCTCGTTTTCGTGTTATGTAAAGTGTCTGCTAATGATTTCGAGAAATCATTAGAAAGAAAAGCTTTGCTTTCAACGAATTGGTTTAAGGATATAAATACTTCTTCAGATCATTGTACTGATTGGTCTGTATTCACTTGCAACAACGCAGGTAGTGTCATTTCAATAGACTATTACTGTTATTATAATGAAGGTCTAGGTGATTTGGGAAGTCTTGACTTCGCTTCATTTCCAAACCTTGAGAAGCTTTCTATTCCTAACTGCAAGCTTGAGGGAAGCATCCCAGAGCAGATTGGTTTGCTATCCAACTTAACATATCTTTCCCTTTCTGATAATCAACTCACAGGTAAAATACCTGTCTCATTGGCCAATCTCACCCGTTTGGAATCCCTTGATCTTTCTAATAACTATATCACAGGTGTTTCGTTTGCCAATCTCACCCGTTTGAAATACCTTGATCTTTCTAAAAACTATATCACAGGTGTTTTGTTTGCCAATCTCACCCGTTTGGAATACCTTGATCTTTCTTTTAACCATCTCACAGGTAAAATACCTGTCTCGTTTGCCATTCTCACCCGTTTGGAAAACCTTTATCTTTCTAATAACCTTCTCACAGGTAAATTACCTGTTTCGTTTGCTAATCTAACCCGTTTGGAAAACCTTTATCTTTCTAATAACTATCTCACAGGTGAAATGCGTGTCTCATTTACCAATCTCACCCGTTTGGAAAACCTTGATCTTGCTAAGAACTTTCTCACAGGTAAATTAACTGTCTCGTTTGCCAATCTCACCCGTTTGGAAAGCCTTGATCTTTCTAGAAACAACTTTATTGGTCAAATTCCTTCATCTTTTGGTTCCATGGTTAATCTCTTCCACCTGGACCTGAGCGCAAATCAACTGAATGGATCAATCCCACCTGCACTTATAACTAACTTGCCTAACCTCATCACGTTAGACCTGAGTAATAACAATCTTGATGGTCCAATTCCCTCAAGAGCTAACTTACATGTTTCCCGCACCAGTTTAAGAGAACTCAATCTATCTCATAATAGTTTCAATGTTATTATTTCATCTCAGCTAGTGAAGTTGACGAGTTTGACTACTGTGGATCTTAGTCAAAACCAATTCATGGGTCTGATCTCTTCATACCTTGATTCCATGGCCAATCTCACCTACTTGTCCTATCTGTCATTTCGTGGGAATCTGCTCACAGGTAAGTTACCAGTTTGGCTCACCAATCTCACACAATTAGAAACCCTTGATCTTAGTCGAAACAACTTTACGGGTTTCATCCCACCATCTTTAGGATATATGGTTAATCTCAATCTTCTCGACTTGAGCGACAACAATCTTAATGGTCCAATTCCGTCAAGTTTTGGTAATCTAGGCCAATATATGGTTAATCTCAATGTTCTCGACTTGAGCGACAACAATCTTAATGGTCCAATTCCGTCAAGTTTTGGTAATCTAGGCCAACTACAATTTTTAAACCTTGCCATGAATTCTATCAGTGGGCCTATTCCCCTAGACATAGCATTTTTGATGAAGTTGGGACATTTAGACCTTCATCATAATCGTCTTGTGGGTGCTATTCATCCAGAATTTGGGAAGCTCTCAAGTCTTTCTTACCTTGATTTATCATCAAATCAGTTGTCAGGAAACATGTCATTTGGTAATCGCTGTTTTCTTTCAAGTCTAAACCTTTCTAAGAATCTGATGGTGGGAGCTATCACAGATGTTCGTTATTGCCGATACTTAGAATCCTTGGACATTAGTGGTAATCATTTTGTTGGAGAAGCACTTAATCACTGCGACTTTCCAAATTTATTGCTCTTAAATCAGTCTCAGAATCATCTTACTGGAGAAATGGTCTGGTCATCCAATAATTTGATGAGTGCAAAATCAGCTTGCAATGAACATAAGCACATACCCCGTTTGACCGTTTTTCTTCCCATTATCATTGGACTTTGCTTCTTAGTGGTTGTGTATTTCTTTTACAGTCGTAAAAAGGCTACCACAAAGAAAATACAGCCTGAAATCACAAAACATGGAGATGTGTGCACGATAATGAATTATGACGGAACAATTGCATATGAAGACTTCATCAAAGCTACAGAGGATTTTGACCTCAAGTACTGCATTGGAACCGGTGGCTATGGTAGTGTTTACGAAGCAAAACTGCCTAGCGGTCAAATATTTGCTTTGAAAAAACTTCACCGGTATGAAGCTAAGCAACCAACATTCGACCAGAGCTTCAAGAATGAAGTCCAAGTGTTAACCAACCTGAGGCACAAAAACATTGTGAAACTTTACGGCTTTTGTTTGCATAACAAATGCAACTTCCTTGTATATGAATACATGGAAAAAGGGAGCCTATTTTGTGCATTGAGTGACGATGAATTGGCTATTGAAGTGGATTGGATGAAGAGGGTGAACATAATCAAAGATGTAGCCCATGCTTTAGCTTACATGCATCACGATTGCAATCCGCCTATCGTTCATAGAGACATATCAAGCAACAACATTCTTCTAAACTCGGAAATGGAAGGATTTGTTGCTGACTTTGGAGCGGCCAGATTGCTTGACCCCGATTCATCCAACCAAACAGTCATTGCAGGAACTTTGGGATACATTGCTCCAGGTAGTTACTTCTACATATTGTTACGCTTCTTAAGTATAATTACGTCTAGCTAGTAGCAGCTAAACTTTGCTAACATTCTTTTTTGTATGTGATCATTTAGAACTTGCATATAGCATGATTGTGAACGAAAAATGTGACGTGTATAGCTTTGGAGTGGTGGCACTTGAAACAATTGGAGGGAAACATCCCGGAGAGCTTCTTTCGTACTTCAACTCTTCTACCAGTCATGGTACGATGTTGGAAAATATATTGGACCAGCGTCTCTCTTACCCAACAGACAGGCTAATCGAAAAGGAAATTCTGCGTGTTTGTCATGTGGCATTGGCGTGCATTCTCACAGATCCAAAGGCTAGGCCGACCATGAGAAACGTTTCACATGAATTATCGCGTTGAGGATATCATGATTCAGTTTGTGGGCTGTAAACTGGTCTTGGGCGGGTCACCCCAGTTCAGAATTGACCCCGTAGAATGACCAAGTCTTTATGCATGTTGGAAGTGAAGACCAAGTTTTATCTCGTAGCCTTTTTTTTTCATTATTTAGTAATAGTAGTTTCTTATCACTTCAAGCATTGTAATTTCCCTTTTAATGAAATAATTCTTCCACCCTGCACCTTATCTTCCTCTTTAACTTCTACTGTTGACTATATACTTTTGATCCAACACAGTGTTGGAAAATTTAGTGCACTTGAGGGATGAGTTCACACCTGGTAATGGGTTTGGAGGTACGGAGTGTACACCCATTTGGTCCATGAACACCCTGACTCAATTGTGGTTATACTAGTAGACTCTACTTCTAGACTCTGCTGCTAGACTCTACTGCTCTGCTGCTAGACTCTACTTCTAGACNCATTTGGTCCATGAACACCCTGACTCAATTGTGGTTATACTAGCATGATTCTGCTGAATCTGCTGCTAGTAGACTCTGCTGCTAGACTCTGCTGCTAGACTCTGCTGCTAGACTCTACTGCTAGACTCTACTGCTGATTCAAAGTACTGCTGATGCAAAGTACTGCTCGTTTTAACCACTGAATCCTACTATTATGGAAAGTATTATCTTATAATTAATGGGCCGTTAATTATACATAATTCCATGGGCTAGGGTTTGAGTTTTCTCTATTATAAATAGAGATCATAACATTCTGCATGAAGGACGATTAACACAAACCCTAAACACTTGAATACGATTAGGTTCTTGATTTGTGCCTAAAACAAGAACATCACTTGGTCTTATCCCATAGAGATATTCGTGTAACCCAGGCATAGGGTCGAATAGTTTCTATTGGAAAGTGATACCACGATTTCAAGTGAATATTCGGTACTCATTGATTTTCTTAACCCTAATCTGGAACACAGAAACACACATAAAAACCAACANCTACCAACACACAGTTCAGTCTATCTCACAGCTTTATTATATGGAGAACAACCCCTATACTTCTGCGTATCTCGTTTTCAGCATAAGTGTAGGTCCCAAGTCCCAACTGTATGTATATGATAAGAAAATAATATTCAGCCTGCAGCGTTTTTCTGTGGAATTAGAATTTATAAGTGTTCTGTATAAATTGGAATGATTTTAGGGAATCATGTATTGACTGACGAATGTTATGCAAAAAGTCAATGATCATTGTTCTTTTGCTAATTCTCTTAGATGGATTGTGGATGCACTGAATGATTTTCTTGTGCGCTGAAGTGATAGTTCCAGCTTGGATGGTAGCTTTGTGTATGGGTGGTAGAATTTGTTGTTTGGTAGTCCAGATTTGATGCTTCAGGAATGTCCTTTGCTCAGTTTCAGGAATGTAAAGTTTTGTGATTAATATATATTCACCTTTTCGGGGAAAAAAAAAATCTCGTGCAGGATCCTTAGTGGTATCCATACCGACATCACCTTCTCACAATCCATATCATCAAAGGGAATCACCTAGTGGTATGGCTTTAATAACATGTAATGCTAACACATTTCAACCCTATTTTAAATATTATGATTATGCTGGAAGTTCATCAAATTCGGACTTTATTTTCTCCCCCAGTTTAAATTTCAGTAAAAAATAAATAAAATCCAAAGCAAAATAAATTTGTGATCAATGAGGCTATCATCTTCGTCAAGAATCTGAACATCAATTAAGTCTTCGGTAAAGGCCATCTGTATGATCTCCATTGTTGAGAAAATGTACAAACCTGGAGCCAATAATTTGCAAGACTACATTATTTGGAGCCAATAATTGCTTTTAAGATATTTCTATAACAATGTGTGGTTTGTAATAAAAGCTGAAGTGCAAAGGCATGAAAAATACACGAAACAACTTATTTTGAGTACTTATTTGATGCAACATGACAGTTGGAAATATAGCATTTATTTTGGAGAAAGCAACTTATTTGGACTAAAGTTTCTTCTTTGCCATTGACTTGGAAAAGTAGAAGGTCTTTGCCTTTTGGCTTTGGGTATGCATATTATGTTAGGTAATCTTGATGGGTCACGTCATGGTTCGTTATGGGCCACGGATCAGCGGGTACGGGTCAGTATGTGGGCCCCTGTATTGTTGAATAAAAGTGTTGATATATTCCTTGGTTGACCGAGTATTATGGAGGAGTATGTGGGTTTTTGGCTTGTTGGGTGTGAGTCCGGGCCGGTTTAAGGAGGCTGATAACCTTCATTTGGCATCAGCTGGTTCAGTTGTAGGGGTTGTAAAGCTACCTTTGATCAGTTGTTCCGTGTTGAAGAGACTAACCGGCGGGAGTGCGTGAAACGAACGGAAAGGATAGTTAAAGCAAGTGACTTTGGATTTGGTTCATTCTGCAGGTGTAAGAAGACCATAGAGTGTAAAAAAAATGGGTCAAAATAAATAATTATTACAAGTCAAAATCAGATGAGCCATATTCGTGACATGATGTAATGAGAAATGCATAAAGAAAATTGAAAATAAGATCCATGCATGTTGCATAAACAACAAACCACTTTCTTTATCAAAACCGAGCTTTGCTTTGAGGATACATCCGCCTAGTGCAAACCCTTCTAGGAACTGATTGAGTGATAATGCCCGCAGCAAGGGTCTAACTTTGCACGAGCATTTTGATACATCTAATGAAAGGCCAACCATGACTAAATGTGACACGATTCCTAGTTCCGACACCTATCAAATGTAGAATTAGTAAAAAAGGGTTAAAAAACACGAGTAATCCATTTTTTCTTGGCAAACTACCTGCCATTGTTTATGACAATCCAATAACAATGCTATAGCTTGCATAAATGAACAACATACTTCTTCATTTGTCTTGTGTTAGTCATTATATTTTTGTGCATCTGGAGTTAGTAAAAAATGGCTTCGTGTCCGGGTTGGGTCATTTATTTGACCCGTTTTGTTTTAGCTTAGTTTTCAAAGCTTATCCGTTAGACTTGTCAATTATAAAGCACAATTCAACCAATTTTTAAGTTATTAAGTTGTGTTCAAGCTCTACTATATGTCCAAATTTGCTTAGTCTTACACAGTGCAGTGTTTCTTTAGCAGCAGAAGAATCGCTCCTTCATGATTCAGTGAATCCCACTCGAGTCATCTCAAACATCTTGATACGGAGTAATACGGAGTATTGAACTATTGAAGTCAACAAGCAATGTGGTCAAAGAATGTGAACGAATCCTGGGGTTCAGGTGAAACCAGCAGTAAAGGCCTCAGTGACTAAGAAGAGGTTGGAGTCAGTTTTGAGGAGACCCCAGATCTTACTAATTATTAGCATGGATATGCCTATGATTCCGGTAGAAAGATTTGTGGAAATGGCAACGAATTTTAGGTTGAAAGCGATTTTTATCGTGGTATTAGTCAAAGTCGGGGTGAGTCATTGCTACTAGTTTTTGACATGGTATCAGAAAAGTTACTAAGGTAAATCCATTTGGAATCCAACAAGAGTTGGTTACTAATATTGTTAATCATAAATCAAATCGACCCGATTACCATAAATGGGTCGAAATTGTTAGAACCACTTTTACATAGTGAAAACTGAAGCCAAATAAGATTGATTACAAATGGCAGATTCCTGAAACAAATTAAACTCACTATAAAAGAAGAAGAAAAAACAGTCATNTTCATTTGTCTTGTGTTAGTCATTATATTTTTGTGCATCTGGAGTTAGTAAAAAATGGCTTCGTGTCCGGGTTGGGTCATTTATTTGACCCGTTTTGTTTTAGCTTAGTTTTCAAAGCTTATCCGTTAGACTTGTCAATTATAAAGCACAATTCAACCAATTTTTAAGTTATTAAGTTGTGTTCAAGCTCTACTATATGTCCAAATTTGCTTAGTCTTACACAGTGCAGTGTTTCTTTAGCAGCAGAAGAATCGCTCCTTCATGATTCTGTGAATCCCACTCGAGTCATCTCAAACATCTTGATACGGAGTAATACGGAGTATTGAACTATTGAAGTCAACAAGCAATGTGGTCAAAGAATGTGAACGAATCCTGGGGTTCAGGTGAAACCAGCAGTAAAGGCCTCAGTGACTAAGAAGAGGTTGGAGTCAGTTTTGAGGAGACCCCAGATCTTACTAATTATTAGCATGGATATGCCTATGATTCCGGTAGAAAGATTTGTGGAAATGGCAACGAATTTTAGGTTGAAAGCGATTTTTATCGTGGTATTAGTCAAAGTCGGGGTGAGTCATTGCTACTAGTTTTTGACATGGTATCAGAAAAGTTACTAAGGTAAATCCATTTGGAATCCAACAAGAGTTGGTTACTAATATTGTTAATCATAAATCAAATCGACCCGATTACCATAAATGGGTCGAAATTGTTAGAACCACTTTTACATAGTGAAAACTGAAGCCAAATAAGATTGATTACAAATGGCAGATTCCTGAAACAAATTAAACTCACTATAAAAGAAGAAGAAAAAACAGTCATTCATTGTGTGTTTGTCTGTTGTTTTATTAGATTAAAAAAGTTTTGAAATGAATGGATAGTTTGCTTACATTTTGTAAAATGGAATGATGTTTGTGTAATAAAAATGTCGACATAATTCAGAAATGACAATGTTACTTTCAGTGAATTTACGAAGAAAGAGTCGAAAGAGTTTGACAGAAATTTTGTGGACACCAATTGAAATTCTATCAAGTTGAAGAGATAACGATTATGTGGAAGCCATGCCCAACCCATAGGATGGGTTAGAAAGTTTTTCGACAAAGACTTGGTATTGAATATCGTTTACTCTTTGCCATTGACTTGGAAAAGTAGAAGGTTTTGTGTATGCATATATACATGATCATTACCAGTTACATATCATATGATTGTTTACTTTTGAATTTTGTCGATCAAACGAGCATTAACAATGTGTCCTACTTCCTCCAAAAATCTTACTGTTCATATGCACAATTTCACTTATGTGCTTATTATGATGCTCATTTTTGTGTTAGCAAAAACCAGTGCTAATGATTTCAACAAATCAAGAGAAGCAAAGGCTTTGCTTGCAACTAATTGGTGGGGATATAGAAATGCTTCTTCAGATCATTGTACTTGGCCTCATATTAGATGCAGTGGAGAAGGAAGTGTCATTTGGATACGCTTTTACTGTGATAATAATGAAGGTCTAGGTGATCTGGGAAGTCTTGACTTCGCTTCATTTCCAAACCTTGAGGGTCTTTCTATTGATGAATGCAAGCTTGAAGGGAGCATCCCAGAGCAGATTGGTTTGCTATCCAACTTAACATATCTTTCGCTTTCTGGTAATCAACTCACGGGTAAAATACCTGCCTCGTTTACCAATCTCATCCGTTTGGAATACCTTTATCTTTCTTATAACTATCTCACAGGTAAAATACCTGTCTCGTTTGCCAATCTCACCCGTTTGGAAAGCCTTTATCTTTCTAATAACCATCTCACAGGTAAAATACCTGTCTCGTTTGCCAATCTCACCTGTTTGGAACACCTTGATCTTTCTAATAACAATTTCACTGGTATTCTCCCAACTCAGGTTGTGAGTTTGAAGAATTTGTATCATCTAGATCTTAGTGGTAACAACTTTATTGGTCAAATCTCTTCATTATTTGGTTCCATGGTTAATCTCACCAACCTATACCTGAGCGCAAATCAACTGAATGGATCAATCCCACCTGCACTTATAACTAACTTGCATAAGCTTGAAACGTTGGACCTGAGTAATAACAATCTTGATGGTCCAATTCCCTCAAGAGCTAATTTACATGTTTCCTTCACAAGTTTAAGATACCTCAATCTTTCTCATAATAGTTTCAATGTTTTTATTCCGTCTCAGCTAGTGAGGTTGAGAAATTTGGCTACGGTGGATTTTAGTCGAAACCAGTTAATGGGTTCGATCCCATCATATCTTGATTCCATGGCCAATCTCACCAACCTGACCTATCTTTCATTTCGTGGGAATCAACTCACAGGTCAGTTACCAGTTTGGCTAACCAATCTCACACAATTAGCAAACCTTGATCTTAGTCGAAACAACTTTACGGGTTTCATCCCGCCATCTTTTCGATCCATGGTCAATCTCAAAGTTCTCGACTTGAGCGAAAATCAACTGAACGCATCCATCCCACATGAAATAAGTAACTTGAAGAATCTAGAAACGCTGAACCTGAGCGACAACAATCTTGATGGTCCAATTCCATCAAGTTTTGGTAATCTTAGCCAACTGCAATTTTTAAACCTTGCCATGAATTCTATCAGTGGGCCTCTTAGCCAACATATAGCATATATGAAGAATTTGGGAAACCTTGATCTTTCTAATAACTATATCACAGGTGTTTCGTTTGCCAATCTCACCCGTTTGGAAAACCTTAATCTTTCTAATAACTATATCACAGGTGTTTCGTTTGCCAATCTCACTTCATCATTTGGTTGCATGGTGTATCTCACCAACCTGGACCTGAGCGCAAATCAACTGAATGGATCAATCCCACCTGCTCTTATAACTGACTTGCATCAGCTTGAATCGTTGAACCTGAGTAATAACAATCTTGATGGTCCAATTCCCTCAAGTTTTGGTAATCTAAGCCAACTGCAATTTTTAAACCTTGCCATGAATTCTATCAGTGGGCCTATTCCCCTAGATATAGCATATTTGACGAATTTCAATTTGGGACATTTAGACCTTCATCATAATCGTCTTGTGGGTGCTATTCATCCAGATTTTGGGATGCTCTTAAGTCCTTCTTACCTTGATTTATCATCAAATCAGTTGTCAGGAAACATATCATTTGGTAATCGCTGTTTTCTTTCAAGTCTAAACCTTTCTAAGAATCTGATGGTGGGAGCTATCACAAATGTTCGTTATTGCGGATACTTAGAATCCTTGGACATTAGTGGTAATCATTTTGTTGGAGAAGCACTTAATCACTGCGACTTTCCAAATTTATTGCTCTTAAATCAGTCTCAGAATCATCTTACTGGAGAAATGGTCTGGTCATCCAATAATTTGATGAGTGCAAAATCAGCTTGCAATGAACATAAGCACATACCCCGTTTGACCGTTTTTCTTCCCATTATCATTGGACTTTGCTTCTTAGTGGTTGCGTATTTCTTTTATAGTCGTAAAAAGGCTACCACAAAGAAAATACAACCTGAAATCACAAAACATGGAGACGTGTGCACGATAATGAATTATGATGGAACAATTGCATATGAAGACTTCATCAAAGCTACAGAGGATTTTGACCTCAAATACTGCATTGGAACTGGTGGTTATGGTAGTGTTTATGAAGCAAAACTGCCTAGTGGTCAAACATTTGCTTTGAAAAAACTTCACCGGTATGAAGCTAAGCAACCAGCTTTCGACCAGAGCTTCAAGAATGAAGTCCAAGTGTTAACCAGCCTAAGACACAAAAGCATTGTGAAACTCTACGGGTTCTGTTTGCATAACAAATGCAACTTCCTTGTATATGAATACATGGAAAAGGGGAGCCTATTTTGTGCATTGAGCGACGATGAATTAGCTGCTGAAGTGGATTGGATGAAGAGAGTGAACATAATCAAAGATGTCGCACATGCTTTAGCTTACATGCATCACGATTGCAATCCGCCTATCGTTCATAGAGACATATCAAGCAACAACATTCTTCTAAACTCGGATATGGAAGGATTTGTTGCTGACTTTGGAGCAGCCAGATTGCTTGACCCCGATTCATCCAACCAAACAGTCATCGCAGGAACTTTGGGATACATTGCTCCAGGTAGTTACTTACACACTCTTACGCTTCTTAAGTTAATTTACGTCTAGCTCGTAGCAGCTAAACTTTGCTAACATTCTTTTTTGTATATGATCATTTAGAACTTGCATATAGCATGATTGTGAACGAAAAATGTGACGTGTATAGCTTTGGAGTGGTGGCACTCGAAACAATAGGTGGGAAGCATCCCGGAGAGCTTCTTTCATACTTCAACTCTTCTACCAGTCATGGTACGTTGTTGGAAAATATATTGGACCAGCGTCTCTCTTACCCAACAGGCAGGCTAATCGAAAAGGAAATTCTGCGTGTTTGTCATGTGGCATTGGCATGCATTCTCACAGATCCAAAGGCTAGGCCGACAATGAGAAACGTTTCACAGGAATTATCGCGTTGAGAATTATCACAGCTTCGTTATATGGAGAACAACATCTGTTGTTTTGTATATATTTGTTGAAGTAGTAATATATTTCACCCGTTCTCAAAAAAAAAAAAAAAAAAAAAAAAAAAAAAAAAAAAAAAAAAAAAAAAAAAAAAAANAATGTACAAACCTGGAGCAAATAATTTGCAAGACTACATTATTTGGACAAAAAAACTCGTCAAGAAAATATCTTTAATTTATGTTCCTTTTTTTCTCATACTTGGAGGCAATAATTGTTTTTAAGATACTTATATAACAATGTATGGTTTGTAATAAAAGCTTAAGTGCAAAGGCATGAAAAATATACGAAACAACTTATTTTGAGTACTTATTTGATGCAACAAGACAGTTGGAAATATAGCAATAATTTTGGAGAAAGCAACTTATTTGGACTAAAGTTTCTTCTTTGCCATTGACTTGGAAAAGTAGAAGGTCTTTGCCTTTTGGCTTTGGGTATGCATATTATGTTGGGTAATCTTGATGGGTCACGTCATGGTTCGTTATGGGCCATGGATCAGCGGGTACAGGTCAGTATGTGGGCCCCTAGTCCTTGGTTGACCGACTATTATGGAGGAGTATGTGGGTTTTGGTTTACCTATTATTTGGGAGATCATAGCAGTACACCCACGTTCCATTTCATGCAAATCTTATGTATTTACTTTGTTAGCCTGTAGTCCATAAATAGGTAGTAAATTTCATATTGTATGCAAGTATTCAGTTTTCCTTTTTAATAAGAAACCATTGAAACCCGTCTTGCCGTTTTGATTGGTGTTACAGTTGGTGTGAGTCCGGGTTTAAGGAGGCTGATAACCTTCATTTGGCATCAGCTGGTTTTCAGTTGAAGGGGGTGTAAGCTACCTTTGACCAGTTGTTCCGTGTTGAAGAGACTAACCGGCGGGAGTGCGTGAAATGAACGGAAAGGATCGTTAAAGCAAGTGGCTTTGGATTTGGTTCATTCTGCAGGTGTAAGAAGACCATAAAATGGGTCAAAATAAATAATTATTACAAGTCAAAATCAGATGAGCCATATTCGTGACATGATGAAATGAGAAATGCATAAAGAAAATTGAAAATAAGATCCATGCACGTAGCATAAACAACATACCACTTTCTTTATCATGACCAAAATGCAAGAAAAGCCACCAATCGAAGCCTAGCATTGCATCTCATTATTTTGCATACAAAATCAGCAACAAATAATCGACAAAATGGAATCAAGTATCTCTTCAATAACTAGCGTATGGTTTCTGTTAGCGTTATAAGATGGGGAGATAATCATGCCTATATAAACCAACCCATAAAGGAATGGTTACAACGAAAAAAGAACATGCCATTAAAGTTGGATGCAGGGACCGAGCTTTGCTTTGGGCATACATCCGCCTAGTTCAAACCCTTCTAGGAACTGATTGAATGATAATGCCCCTAGCAAGGGTCTAACTTTGCACGAGCCTTTTGATACATCTAATGAAAGGCCAACCATGACTAAATGTGACACGATTCCTAGTTCCAACACCTATAAAATGTAGAATTAGTAAAAAAGGGTTAAAAAACACGAGTAATCCGTTTTTCTTTGCAAACTACCTGCCATTGTTTATGAAAATCCAATAACAATGCTATAGCTTGCATAAATGAACAACATACTTAGTCATTTGTTGCGTTTTAGTCATCATTCTTTTTTATGCATCCATTAACTATTGGCTTCGTGTCCGGTTTGGGTCATTTTTTGACCCATTTTGTTTCTAGTTAAGTTTTCAAGGCTTATTATATGTCCAAATTTGCTTAGTCTTACACACTGTAGTGGTTCTTCAGCAGAAGAATCCTTCATGATTCTGTGAATCCCACTCGATTCATCTTGAACATCTTGAATTTGCTTAATGTGTTATTCTCATAATACTGAGTAATATTGAAGTCAACAAGCAATGTGGTCAAAGCATGTGAACAAATCCTGAGGCTCAGATGAAGTAAAGGCCCGAGTTCCTTCCTTTGTAGTCAAATCTGATGATACGCTTAGTGACTAAGAAGAGGTTAGAGTCAGTTTTGAGGAAACGCCAGTTCTTACTAATTATTGGCATGGATATGCGTATGATTCCGGTAGAAAGATTTGTGGAAATGGCAACGAATTTTAGGTTGAAAGAGAATTTATAATCGTTGAATCAAGTCGGGGTGAGTCATTGCTACTAGTTTTTGACATGGTATCAGTCTATCAGAGAAGTTACTAATAATATCCAACAAGAGTTGGATACTAAATTACTAATATTGTTAATCATAACTCAAATCGACCCGATTACCGTAAATGGGTCGAAATTGTTAGAACCACATTCACATAGTGAAAACTAAAGCCAAATAAGATTGATTACAAATGGCAAATTTCTGAAACAAATTAAACACACTATAAAAGAAACAAAAAAACCTGTCATTTACCGTGTGTTTATCTTATTTTATTAGATTAAAAGTTTAGAAATGAATTGATAGTATTCCAGTTGCTTACATTTTGCAAAATGGAATGATGTTTGTGTAATAAAAATGTCAACATAATTCAGAAATGACAATGTTTCTTTCAGTGAATTTACGAAGAAAGAGTCGAAAGAGTTTGACAGAAATTGTGTGGACACCAATTGAAATTCTATCAAGTTGAAGAGATAACGATTATGTGGAAGCCATGCCCAACCCATAGGATGGGTTAGAAATATTAGAAGGTTTTGTGTATGCATATATACATGATCATTACCAGTTATATATCATATGATTACCTTGATTACTCACTTTTAAATTTTGACGATCAAACAAGCATTAACAATGTGTCCTACTTCCTCCACAATTCTTACTGTTCATATGCACAATTTCACTTATGTGCTTATGATGCTCATTTTCGTGTTAGCAAAAACTAGCGCTAATGATTTCAACAAATCAAGAGAAGCAAAAGCTTTGCTTGCAACTAAGTGGTGGGAAGATAGAAATGCTCCTTCAGATCATTGTACTTGGCCAGAAATCACTTGCAATGAAGCAGGAAGTGTCATTTCAATATACTTTTACGGTGATGATAATGAAGATCTAGGCGATCTGGGAAGCCTCGACTTCGCTTCATTTCCAAACCTTGAGAAGCTTTCTATTTGTAACTGCAAGCTTGAAGGGAGCATCCCAGAGCAGATTGGTTTGCTATCCAACTTAACATATCTTTCTCTTTATAGTAATCATCTCACAGGTACATTACCTGCCTCGTTTACCAATCTCACCCGTTTGGAAAACCTTGATCTTTCTAATAACAATTTCACTGGTATTCTCCCAACTCAGATTGTGAGTTTGAAAAATTTATATTATCTAGATCTTAGTCGTAACAACTTTATTGGTCAAATCCCTTCATCTTTTGGTTCCATGGCCAATTTGAATGTTCTCTACTTGAGCGACAACAACCTTGATGGTCTAATTCCACCAAGTTTTTGTAATCTAAGTCAACTGCAATTTTTAAACCTTGCCATGAATTCTATCAGTGGGCCTATTCCCCTAGATATAGCATATTCAATGAAGTTGAGACATTTAGACCTTCATCATAATCGTCTTGTGGGTTCAATTCATCCCCAATTTGGGATGCTCACATATCTTTCTTACCTTGATTTTTCATCAAACCAGTTGTCAGGTAACGTGTCACTAGGTAATCCCTGTTCTCTTTTATATCTAAACCTTTCTCGGAATCTGATGACGGGCGCTATCGCAAGTGTGCGTGGTTGCAGAAACTTGGAATACTTGGACATTAGTGGTAATCATTTTGTTGGAGAAGCACTTAATCACTGCGACTTCCCATCTTTATTGCTCTTAAATCAGTCTCATAATCGTCTTACTGGAGAAATTGTCTGGTCAACCAATAATGTGCGGAGTGCAAAATCAGCTTGCAATGAACATAAACGAAGAAAACAGCAAGTACCCCGTTTGACCGTTTTTCTTCCCATTATCGTTGGACTTTGCTTCTTAGTGGTTGCGTGCTTCTTTTGCAGTCGTAAAAAGGCTACCACAATGAAAATAGAGCCTGAAATCACAAAACATGGAGATGTGTGCACGATAATGAATTATGATGGAACAATTGCATATGAAGACTTCATCACAGCTACAGAAAATTTTGACCTTAGATACTGCATCGGAACTGGTGGCTATGGTAGTGTTTATGTAGCAAAACTGCATAATGGTAAAACATTTGCTTTAAAAAAACTTCACCGGTACGAAGCTAAGCAACCAGCATTCGACCAGAGCTTCATGAATGAGGTCCAAGTGTTAACTAACCTGAGGCACAAAAACATTGTGAAACTTTACGGCTTTTGTTTTCATAGCAAATGCAACTTCCTTGTATATGAATACATGGAAAAAGGGAGCCTATTTTGTGCATTGAGAGACGACAAATTGGCTATTGAAGTGGATTGAATGAAGAGGGTGAACATAATCAAAGATGTAGCCCATGCTTTAGCTTACATGCATCACGATTGCAATCCGCCTATCATTCATAGAGACATATCAAGTAACAACATTCTTCTAAACTCGAAAATTGAAGGATTTGTTGCTGACTTTGGAGCAGCCAGATTGCTTGACCCCGATTCATCCAACCAAACAGTCATTACAGGAACTCTGGGATACATCGCTCCAGGTAGTTACTTTTACACACTGGTACCCTTCTTAATTAAGCTTAATTACGTCTAGCTAGTCGCAGCTAACTTTGCTAACATTCTTTTTTGTATGTGATCATTTAGAACTTGCATATAGCATGATTGTGAACGAAAAATGTGACGTGTATAGCTTTGGAGTGGTGGCACTTGAAACAATTGGAGGGAAACATCCCGGAGAGCTTCTTTCATACTTTAACTCTTCTAGCTGCCAAGGTACAATGTTGGAAAGTATATTGGACCAGCGTCTCTCTTACCCAACAGACAGGCTTATTGAAAAGGAAATTCTCCGTGTCTGTAATGTAGCACTATCATGTATTCTCACAGATCCAAAGGCCAGACCGACCATGAGAAACGTGTCACAGGAATTGTCGCATTGAGGATATCATGATTCAGTTCAGTCTCTCTCTCACAGCTTTATTATTTGGAGAGCAACCTCTTCTCCGTATCTCGTTTTCAGCATAAGTGTAGGTCCCAACTGTATGTATATGATAAAAAAAAATAAAGTTTCAGATTCATATTCAACATATGTTGGTCACATGACTCAATTATATAAGTTTTTATAAGTGTACTGTAATAGATGTGCTAAGCATAAATGAAAAAAAAAAACGATGATATATGGTTACTACTTATGTAAACTTTTTTTCTTCCAAAGTCATTGCACTTGTTACTTTAATAACAGTTACAAAGAAAGCAACTAAATTGTCTGTAACAAATATTATAAATTTTGTGTTTATGTCATTCAGTATTAATCCTTTCATTCAAATACCTCACAAATGGCTCTAACAAAACTTGTACCCACAACCTCTTCGTTGATAGGTCACTTAAAAGCATTAAATACGAAGATGTTTTAGGTATCCCTTGGTTTTGCATCAATCGTTGTGCACACAGAGAGCCTCTTATACAAATTGCGAGTTTATTACACGATATTGTACGTTGATCTCATCTCTAAATTTATCTTATGCAAATGGACTTTCGTGAAGCAAAGTGAAACTAAATTTGTCTAGTCACATTATAGCTAAGTGGGCATTAGGTGCCGTGCTATTCTTATATACTACTAAAGCTGTTGATGGAGGCATGTTAAAAAATATTTTTTTTTGGGCTTTTCAGTTGGGCTACCAATGATCTGTTGCTTGCACTTCTGGGCCCAACACTTTCTTATTTTTATTGTGAAACAGTACAGAACAGTGTAAAACAGTGTTTTTTTTTCTTCAACTGCTAGATCAACAATACGCTACAGTGCTTAACCACAAAGAAATATGGAGAAAATAAAAAAATAATAATCAGGATACAAATAATAAAATTACTAAAAAATTTAACAACAAAATTGATACAAAAAATTAAATAACTAATTTTAAAACCAACTCAAACATCTCCAACAATAGCATATTCCGATGACGCTAACTGAGATTCCGGTGACGCAACAGTGGCAGCGACATCTGTTTACAAACCCGAAAGTCCAAAAATTCAAACTCAACAACAACATCAATAACATTAAAAGAAACAAGAAAACATCAAGAATATCACACCGAGTCAACTTATTTGACTCGGTGGTTAACCGAGTCAACTGTGAGTCGCGACCAAACAAAAGATCCACACAAGTTTAGGTTTTTTAAACCATTTTTATTATTAAAATTTATTTAAAATCCGGATTTAATAAAATTAAAAGTTAGGGTTTGGTAAAAAGTTCATTAGAAACAAAAAAAGGGCGCGTGGTTGATTTTTACCGTGGGAAAATGGTGGGGACGGCTGCGGTGGCTCTCGGTGGTAGTGGCAGCGAGGTGTAATGGCGCGTAGCGGGGTACGGTGGTGATTGGCGGCGAGTGGGTGGTAGAGATAAAGTCGGGGTGGCCCGATCTACCTTTTGGAACAAGAAAAAGACTGGCCGGAAGTTTGGCCGGAATATTTTCCGTGGGCCGGAATCTGTGGTGGTCGGATGGGGAAGAGAGAGGGAGAGAGAGTTAGTAGTGTGTGTGTGTGTGTGAGAAATGAGAGTTATTAAAAAAATTGGTCTTTCATATTTTTACGAGGGGCCAAACGCGGGCAAAACCAAATTCATGGGCGAAAATAAAAACATGGGGCGGAGGGGGTGAAACTACCAACTAGGCTAAACTTTTAGTAATAGCACTCCGAGACCAATTTGACTTACCAAACGGACTCGAAAAATTATGAAACTTGCCCTATTGTTTTCAAAATAATATTTCCAATAAAAACGAATATAAATACGCATAACTTAGCTATTTGCACAACTATAATTAAGCACAAATTTCTTTTATGCATAAAAAAAAAAAAAAAAAAAAAAAAAAAAAAAAAAAAAAAAAAAAAAAAAAAAAAAAAAAAAACATCCTCGCAGCAACGCGCGGGCAAATTACATTTCCTTATAAAATTACACGCTTCCATATTATAAAAAAAATATACACATAATGATAATGATAATAATAATAATAATAATAATAATAATAATAATAATAATAATAATAATAATAATAATAATAATAATAATAAATAAACAAAAATAAAAATTCAACAACATAATGAAAACAGGCAACAACTAAAATTTATTCAAATTCCAACATGTATAACACATTCTACTTAAAAATAAATAATAAATAATCTCGAAAATATACATTAAGTAACGGAAAACAAATAACGTACGGCAAACACTCATGTAACAAAATTAATATCGACCAAGACATTCCCACGACAACGCGCGGGTGTACATGCTCGTATATACTAATTGTCTTGAGGCACATTAAAAATATATATATATATATATTTATTGGGCCTTATGTTTGGGCTCTCCTCAGTCCAGCTTTGTTGGCCATATAGGTATAGGAAAAAATTTCGTCAATCTACAATGTACTACTGAATAATAAAAAAATACAAAAAAAAATCATGAAACAGTATACAAAAAAAAAATCATGAAACAGTATACAAAAATTACAAACGCAAACTAAATCACAACATGAGCGCACAATAAATATACTNAAACAGATACATTAAAAGGTCAACGAAAACACAAAATAACACCATCGCTATTCCTTTCCTCCACCGAGAAAGATTCATTCCGACTCACAAGAACACAAACCAACTAAGTTAACAACACTTATTTGGATAACCCAATAATGACTGGACTATTACACAGCATTAAACCTAGCAACAAACAACATACGCCGATCTAAATGCATTGCAGATGCCTGTAAGAAAAGACGCAGGTTCGCCAACTTCTCAGCCTCAAATTCACGAATAGCTTTAAAATACATTATAGAATCCACAAGCACAATGGCGTCACCACTCCGCAATTCCATTAGCAACTGAGCTTCTGACATATGATTAAAGCAAAACTCAAGCTCCTGGATAATACCATCCAAATAAGTCAAACGATCAGCAACATGCACACACCAACCGTTTAAATACGAAAACCAACTTCGCTCCTCTTGAACTTCTCTCTGAAAACCAAAATGCATAACATCAGAAACATAAATGGCACCCGATGAGTACGCTAACTCTAAAAGCCTAACTAAACCATCCATTACACCAACACCTAGCCAGTTACAAAATAAAAAATGCTAACCAACACTATGACCTAAAATTCTTATATATAGAAAGGGAAAGTCATTAGTAATAAAAAAAATTATTACCTTTCTCAAAAAAAACATTGACCACAGACTTATAATCCAAATTACAAACCATCACTGTTTGACAAGATTAGTCAACTGCATAATTTTCAAATTTGAAATTTGAAAATTCCCTTTAAGTACATAAAATTTCACAAACTGCATACCAAAAAAAAAAAAATTTTGTGTACAGCTCATAATAAATAATG
This sequence comes from Artemisia annua, assembly GCA_014162995.1. Classification (NCBI taxonomy): domain Eukaryota; kingdom Viridiplantae; phylum Streptophyta; class Magnoliopsida; order Asterales; family Asteraceae; genus Artemisia; species Artemisia annua. Next base: position 70,707 of record LBNU01035654.1, read on the forward strand.
AACTTACCATAATAAAATATGAAAACAGCTGAAATTACAGATATGTCATTTAGAAACAAAATGCGTAAATCGTTAACTCAACATAACAATACACAAAAAAATTATGACAATAAAACGCATAGCGATTACACGAGCTAAAAAAAAATTAGAAAGACAAAACAAAATCCCGCCGCAACGCCCTACACCTTGTTACTCTTTATTATTGATAGCCTTAACAAATGAAAATCTTTAAAAACAATTGGGCTATCAAACAGGTTTGGGTGAATGGGTTACTTCTCATAAAGCCCATTACCGCAACCCTAAAGCCCAAATTAATGTTATTCCGTACAAGAATATGTGAACATTTTTTTACAAAGTATTTTACTCTTTTCTACTACCTTTTTTTTTTTTCATTTTTTTTCCTTTTCTTTTTTTTTTCTTCTACTCTTTTCTACTACTTTTTTTTGAACGTCCTTTACTACTACTTGATAACTAAAGTATTGTTCTATGTAAAAAAATAAAAATAAATAAAAATAAATAAAAAAGTTAATAACCGGTTAAAATAAGTAGCATAATTTTTGTTTTTCCTATGAGAGTATGTTTTTACTTGGTGGACGGAGCTAGTAGGGTGACTAGCAGGTGCTAAGCCACTCCTATTCTACTTATTTCGTTCATTAGTTATTTAGACTACAAGCCACTTTTCTACTAGTTTTTTACATTCAACTCCTCTTATACTATAGATATGTCTACAAAATTTATAAGTGAATAAGTTAAACAATAAAAGAGAACACTATAGATTGATTTTAAAGCAATGTTTATCAATATAACTTTTTGCGTTAAGCAAGACCGGACCCGTTTAACTAGAGTTCTAAAGACTTTATACCATATTGAATACATATTTCATGTTTAGGTGGCTTGAAGAGATCTAGAACATTGAGTGAGTCAAAATCTTTTACAATTAAATTATGGAGACATATTAGGAACCTTTAAAAGGTTTATGCATAGTGTAAATAGGTCTAAGAAATCAATAGGATTTTAATTTAACGACATGACTAGTTTATAAACGTTTTTAAAAGCTGGATGCTCATATGAAACTTTTTTGTTCTAGTGTTACTTCAGTAAAACTTAGAAAAACAAGTCACTAACTGTCCTCTAATAAATTTCTTATTTTTGCCGTGCAATCTTAACCCGTTATTCCTCATATATTCACAACAATAAAAAAGCACTATAACTTATTGGGATTTTTTTTTAATTATTTATTTATTTATTTATGTGTTTATTATTATTATTATTATTATTATTATTATTATTATTATTATTATTATTTTTTGCCTTAAGTATAGGTATTTAGAGTGTGGTTATGAGTTTCTCTTGTCACATCACCTCCACGTCATTAAAAAAAACACTTTTATTACATTTTCGTTCAATTTTTCCTCAACCTTTGTGACACATTCTCTCTTTCCCTCTATCTCTTTTTATTTTTATTATTTAAAACTACCTCAAAAACACACACATCACTCACAACTACCAATAATATACACTCTTTCCACAAAAAATTACTTTTCTCTCGGACTCAAGTCCCACATTTGGAAAAAAAAATTGTTTTTCCCGAAAGAGGATATGGACTTTTATAATTGGTTCCCGCATAGGAAAGAAGATTTCCCACTCGGCCTCTCCCATTCCCACTCCACACCTCACACACTTATAAGTTGTTTACAAATAAAAGCACTTTTTGAAATGGTGTTTAGATTTGCTTGCGCAGAAAAATTAAGCATTTATGGCATTTAATATTTTTTAGAAAAGTAATTTCACCTCTAGCAAAAATAAGCATATTAAAACAAGTAGCTCACAACCTGTTAATCATCTTATTTCGTCTGGATACAATAAATAAAACAGTTAACACAAAACTGTAATTTAAAAAATAAAAAATCATGAACACTCTAGTCTTGAAAAAAGTTGAGCTACTTAAAAGCTACTTAAACAAAACTTTTCTAACAACCAAATCAACACTTAACCCCCCACCGGAGCGGAGTGATATGTTTTTTTTTTTTTTTTTTTTGAACGGCGGGTTTTTTTTTGGGTAAAAGGGAGCTTCCACCCTGGTAAAATATATTAACCAATAAAACGTTGAAAGTACAATGAAATGTGGCTGAAGTACCACATTAACTTCAAGCAACCGCTTGAACTACCCTAGATCATTTATGACAGGCCATAAATGAACCACTAGCTACCAACAACTAGAACAACCAAAAAACAACATAAAATGACATGCCAATCTTATGACAAAACAAAACAATATAAAATACTACTTCCCAGCACGTCCTTGAAGCTTGAACAAAATAAAATACTCCTTGAACGGCGGGTTAGTTGTTAGATGTTAGTTGTTGGCTCGAGTTAGTGTCGCATCCTCGGGCAGAGATACCAACCGTGAGCCTCTCCTTAGGGGGTAACCCCACTCCTATTCCCGATTCGCCTGATATTATTAGAGCTTGTGGTTCCCAAGTGAGGACTTCCCGGTCGGTCACCCAAACCGGTACTACTCTCACTTGGGCTCGCTTAACTACTTAAGCCTTTACCACTAGACCACAAGCCCCATGATGGAGCGGAGTGATATGGTTAAGGGTATAAACAAGTTGAGCTTGAGCTTTTTGTCACGTAACTCGACTCGATCTCGTTCGAGCCGAGCTCGAACTAATTGAATTCAAACTTTAACGGAACAAATGAAAATATTTACGTTATTGGGCTAATAAAAAGGTTTCGCTAATGAGTTACTTCTCACAAAGCCCACAATCACAACACCTAAAAACTAAATAGTAGCCCTAAATACTCATATATGTTTGCTCATAAAATCAGCAGCAAACAACTGATGGAAAGATAAAGACCCGAGCAAGGGTCTAATTGTGCATGGGCTTTGAAAAAACTTCACCGGTTTGAAGCTAAGCAACCAGCATTCAACAAGAGCTTCAAGAATGAAGTCCAAGTGTTAACTAACCTGAGGCACAAAAACATTGTGAAACTTTACGGCTTTTGTTTGCATAACAAATGCAACTTCCTTGTATATGAATACATGGAAAAAGGGAGCCTATTTTGTGCATTGAGTGACGACAAATTGGCTGTTGAATTGGATTGGATGAAGAGGGTGAACATAATCAAAGATGTAGCCCATGCTTTAGCTTACATGCATCACGATTGCAATCCGCCTATCGTTCATAGAGACATATCAAGCAACAACATTCTTCTAAACTCGGAAATGAGAGGATTTGTTGCTGACTTTGGAGCAGCCAGATTGCTTGACCCCGATTCATCCAACCAAACAGTCATCGCAGGAACTTTGGGATACATTGCTCCAGGTAGTTACTTCTATACAATGTTACGCTTCTTAAGTATAACTACGTCTAGCTAGTAGCAGCTAAAGTTTGCTAACATTCTTTTCTGTATGTGATCATTTAGAACTTGCATATAGCATGATTGTGAACGAAAGATGTGACGTGTATAGCTTTGGAGTGGTGGCACTCGAAACAATAGGTGGGAAGCATCCCGGAGAGCTTCTATCATCCCTTAACTCTTCTACCAGTCATGGTACATTGTTGGAAAATATATTGGACCAGCGTCTCTCTTACCCAACAGACAGGCTAATCGAAAAGGAAATTCTGCGTGTTTGTCATGTGGTGTTGGCATGCATTCTCACATATCCAAAGGCCAGACCAACCATGAGAAAGTGTCACAGGAATTATCGCTTTGAGGATATCATGATTCAGCTCTCTCTCTCTCTCTCTCTCTCTCTCTCTCTCTCTCTCTGTC
>LBNU01035654.1:77408-107694 GCA_014162995.1 Artemisia annua
AAGATGACTAGGAAGGGTCTAGTGGAAGGAATACCTAGAATAAATCATGCCGGACAGATTTGTGATGCATGTTTATTAGGAAAACACAGTAGAACACCATTTCCAAACCAAGCTAAATTCAGATCAAAGAATCCGTTAGACTTAGTATATGGAGACCTCTGTGGTCCTATTAGTCCAGCAACACACTCAGGCAAGAAACTCATATTCTTGTTAGTAGACGATTGTACACGATTCATGTGGGCTTACTTTCTGACTTCGAAAGATCAAGCATTTAGTACATTCAAAGAATTTAAGCAAAAGATAGAAATGGAAATGAGAATGAAAGTGAGAATGCTAAGAACAGATAGAGGAGGTGAATTTACATCAAATGAATTCACCAAATATTGTAAAGATAATGGTATAGCACGACAGTTGACAACACCATACTCACCACAGCAGAATGGAGTAGTGGAGAGAAGAAATAGGACAGTGTTATCAACTACGAGGAGTATGATGAAAGCCATGAAGTTACCCTTAACTTTTTGGGCGGAAGCAGTGAAACATGCCATTTACATACTCAATAGGGTACCTACAAGAGCCCTGATAGATAAAACTCCATATGAGGCACTCTACAATAGAAAACCAAATCTAGAAAACCTAAGGATATTCGGATGCATAGCTTATGCAAAGATAACGATACCACACTTAAAGAAGCTGGATGATAGAAGCATACCAATGATCTATTTAGGAGTAGAGGAAGGATCAAAAGCATGTAGGTTATATGATCCGATAGCAAAGAAGAAACATGTTAGTAGGGATGTTAAGTTCATGGAAACAAAGCCGTGGGATTGGAACAAAGATGAAGAAGATACGAACACACAAGACACATTTTGGGCTAGTTTTGTGGTAAAAGGAGTTGACAACGAAAATCCTACACCAGTCAACATAGATATCAATGATAACATTGATAACACGTATCAAGAACCGGACACAATACCAGATCCAGTTACACCAATCACACCACCAACATACACCTACCACCCTAACTCAGAAGAGGAAGAGGAGACTACTATTAGTTCCTTAGAGAGCTCAGATGAGAGATATGATCATAGACCGGTACGAGGCTTAAAAGGTTTAGCAGAGATTTACGAAACTGCACAACAAGTTGAAGCACCTAGCTTATTCTTCACTGAAGAAGAACCTCGTAACTATAAGGAAGCATCAGCAGATAAGAAATGGATTGAGGCCATGGAGATTGAATTAGATTCAATAAATAAGAATAAAACATGGATTCTTACTACATTGCCAGAAAATCAAAAGGCAATTGGACTCAAGTGGGTTTTTAAAACCAAGCGAGATGCACAAGGAAAGATCATACGATATAAGGCACGGTTAGTAGTAAAAGGATATGTACAAGAATAAGGAATAGACTTTGATGAAGTATTTGCCCCAGTTGCTAGGATAGAAACAGTATGGTTAATATTAGCGTTAGCAGCATACCATGGTTGGCAAGTTCATCACTTGGATGTAAAATCAGCATTTTTCATGGAGATTTAAAGGAAGAAGTCTACGTTACACAACCTGAGGGATTTGTACAACCAGGAAATTCAGGAAAAGTGTATAAGCTTATTAAAGCTTTATATGGATTAAGACAAGCACCGAGAGCTTGGAATGTGAAGCTTGATCAAACCTTAAAGTCATTAGATTTCAAGAAGTGTAATCTCGAACAAGCAGTTTATACAAGGAGAACCAAGAACTCTACAATTATAGTTGGAGTTTATGTAGATGACTTAATAATCACGGGCACTCCAAAGAAAGAAGTAGAATTATTCAAATCCCAGATGGAAGAAAAGTTTGAAATGAGCGACTTAGGATTGTTAGCTTATTACCTTGGGATAGAAGTTACACAGACAGGAGGAGAGATTACAATCAAGCAAACAGGTTATATTAACAAGATCTTGAAGGAAACAAATATGATGGATAGTAATGATACGAAGATACCAATGGATCCCGGTACTAAGTTGGTCAAGGCGGAAGATGGTAACTCAGTTGACGCAACTTACTACAGAAGCTTAATTGGAAGTCTCAGGTACTTACTACATACAAGACCAGATCTTAGTTATTCAGTCGGACTACTCAGCAGATGGATGCAAGACCCGAAGGAACATCACCTGAAGGCAGTAAAGCAAGTAATCCGATATATTAAAGGAACAAAGGAGCATGGCATAATTTACAAGAAAGAAGGCGGCTGCAAGATTACAGGTTACAGCGACAGTAGTTATGGAATCAACACTGATCAAGGAAAAGGAACTACTGGCATAGTATTTTACTTTGGAGAGTCACCCATTACTTGGTGTACTCAGAAGCAACCGACAGTGGCGCTATCATCATGTGAATCAGAATTCATGGCGGCTACTGCAGCAGCATGTCAAGCCTTATGGTTAAAAAGATTACTTAGTGAATTAACTGGAAATGAAGAAAAGAAGATAACGTTGAAGGTAGATAACGTTTCAGCAATAGCACTAGTCAAGAACACAGTTTTTCATGGAAGAAGTAAACACATCGACATTCGCTATCATTTCATTCGAGAATGCGTAGAGAATGGACACATCAATGTGGAACACGTCAGCGGAGAACTACAAAGAGCAGATGTACTAACAAAGGCTCTACCAAGATTGAAGTTCACGACAATGCGACAAATGCTCGGAGTTCAAGATTTAGCAAGAAGAAATGATCAAGATTAAGGAGGAGAATGTGACCCGAAATAATCTTTATCTTATGCTTATTAGTTTAGTTTAAACTTAAAGGACCAAAAATGTTACTTAGAAACTTAATAACCAAATGTTTGTTAATTCGGTTAGGAACCAAAAGGAAGGGACGCGTTGCTTCATTGGCAACGTTTCAAAACCTTTATATATGTAGGAACATGTAAACGTTACAAGGTTAATCACATAGAAACAATTTACTTATTCATTCATTTCATTTTTGCAACTTATAATTCGATCTAGAGAGAAAGTTTGGGACAACATGTGTCATGTGTGTATCTTATTTTACTTGTTCCCCAACCGGATAGTGTTCGGTCGGATGAATTCAGTAATAGGTGCCTGTTGGCATCATTTATTGCATAGTTCATTTTTTTTTATAATTCACAAATGACTTGTTTGATGTTTGAAATTGATAGATAAGAGGGATGAGCTTCGTGTTTGAGATTAATGACAAGTATGTGAGAAGATTTTTGGAAAACCAGCCAATCTAAAAGTAGCAGAGTAGAAGAAAGTTTGATCCATGACGACGAAACCATGAAAGGAAGAGTAATTATTTTAAGAGCTAATGCCAGAAATGGACCGATTGGGCCCCTAGGTCATGACTTGGTTAAAAAAACCCATCTTCCCAAAATGGTCATGGAGCCAATGGGCCCAATCCGACCAAATCTGGAATTTTCTCTTATTTTAATTGTACTCTTCTCTTTTCACTATACTATATTTGTACTTTTGTCAAAAATGTCAATCCTTCTCATATTTCTCAAACAATCTTACCATTCTGCCCCCATAAATAAGCAATTGTGTAGATATGTAATGTATATCTTTATATATAATNAGCCAATGGGCCCAATCCGACCAAATCTGGAATTTTCTCTTATTTTAATTGTACTCTTCTCTTTTCACTATACTATATTTGTACTTTTGTCAAAAATGTCAATCCTTCTCATATTTCTCAAACAATCTTACCATTCTGCCCCCATAAATAAGCAATTGTGTAGATATGTAATGTATATCTTTATATATAATCATGGTTGCTGCAGTATTTAGTCTTATGGGGCCTTAATGTCGTTTGGAATATCACATGATACAAGCAACTACTGGCGATAGTATGTTGATATTTTTTTTGGTAATCTAATAACTTGTTAATTTATTACTCCACATTTTAGTTGCATTGACAATTATTGGCATGAAAACATGACACCGAAGTTGTATCCACTATCTATCGCTACAGCTGTTGAGCTGGTATGTACTAGGGGTGTTATCTAGTGGCTTTTACTGGTATTTGTTTTATTTGGTTGGTTTTCATGTCCCAAAAATAAACAGCCGATCGAACCAGTTTTAACAAATGATAATTTGGTGTGATCAGTTTGGTTTTCAGGGAGTTAATGCTCTATAACATAGCATGAACAGATGATAGTTTTTTATTGAAAGAGAAATATTAATATTTTGTGGTGAAGTATGGGTATTTAATGAATTTTAACATAGTCAAACCAAAATAATAACCAAAATTTGAAAAACTCTAGAACTGAGAATGAAAATGAATAATGGTTTCAGACAGTAAACAACGTAGGGCCAAGAACTAAAAATAGTCAATCCAGCTATTCAGGTCTAGTGCGATCGATCACCAATTTGGTCTCAATGTGTTACATGTCCGGACTGATTCTTGCAATTTGCGAATGTCGCGTACATTCATAATAACAGCATGTCCTTCTCGTTTCTCGTGTTTGATGTATGTTTTCTGCAAGTGGCAAACATCGGAAACGTTAGTAGTCACATGTATATTAATACAATTGGAAATGCAGTTCTGTTGATGTTGATGTTGATGTTGATGTTGTGGCTACCTAGCCAAGAACAGAGTTGTCACGGCTTATTCATAGCAAAACTCGATTTTTGAGATTTATACTTTTCACCTAAAATAACATGTACTCTCTACATATTCAGTAAATATGTTCCAGTAAGAGAGTTATGATTTACAAAAAAAACAAAAAATCACTGGAGTCTTCTTTTTCGCTTTAGCGACCCTTTTTATCAATATCTTTATAAATAAATATTGATTTGAAAATAAACAATAGCACCAGTGGTCTAGTGGTAGAATAGTACCCTGCCACGGTACAGACCCGGGTTCGATTCCCGGCTGGTGCATTATTTTTCTTTTTTGCCACAAGTTTTTAAAAGATAATTGAGTAATCAAAGGCAGTATTTTTTTCCTTCGTATTTTCCCAAAAGTTACTGTACTTCATAAGGAGAATAGTGACGTAGGATCAAATGAGAAGAACTCTTAAGATAAGAAGGATGAGAAATAACTATAAATACACATTAGTGACGCATCGACTTGAATTAGACGCATCATTAATTTTTTAGATGCACCCTAATATGTTTTCTAGCTAAAAATTAGATGCATATACATATATTAGTTGCATTTTAGCATGTTAGGAAACTCATATGTATTTTTCGTCCTCTGCGAGTCAAATTTGTTGCAAGTACTACTTTGCAACATTTTCACTTCAAAATTACTTTTGAAATTAATTGTGATGCATCTAAATGAATAGAGATGCATCTAATTCAAGTCGACGCATCTCAAATATGTGGTTATAGTTATTTCTCATCATTCTCATTATAAATTTTCTTCTCACTGGATCCTTACCCAATAGTATGACGCTTGTTAAAACCAAAATCCGAAAAATTTAACAATGATTCAATAAACAATAAACTTAAGAAAGGGACCACAATACTATCGAATTAGCAATACTATTTGACATAGCATGTTAAAACATAAAATCGAAAGCTTTAACAATCACTAGATTAAATTAGATAACATAAAAGATGAAACAACAAACAACATTTAGGGGGTATAATGTCGTCGTCGCAAGGTAGAGTGAAGGTGGTGGGTTCATGTCGTATTGGTGGTGCACAGGGAAAGATGGTGGCTTGTGGTTGTCTAAATCATGTCGAATGGAATGTGATTTATCTCGACATACTTTAAAATCCGATCAGCAAGACAATATACGGCTGACTTAGCTCAGTTGGCCACCTGAGTTTCTTCTTGAGCTTGGGGAGGGGTTTTACCCGGGTTCAAGTCTCGCTCGGCAAAAATCCGGATTTTCCTCTTAGTGCGAAGCCGTGAGTTCTAGGAGTTTCCCTTCGCGGGTCTCTCCTAGTGGTTCGGGTCCCGGGGCCTGCCCGTTTGGATGGTTTAACTCGGGGGTCGGATTTCAAGTGTGGTGCCGTTCAAAAAAAAAAAAGAATAAACGACCACATTTAAGAACAACTTAGGAGATGAACTATCTGCCATTTAAATACCACAATGTTGCAACGTTTCAATAGCATCATCATTTACAAATCCTTATAACTATTGTCTTGCCTAATCTTAATTGTTCTTGCTTCAAATTTCAATTTTAGCATGCCCAATGTAACTAGCTAGATCCTTAGTGTTTAATACTGTAGTAAATACCTAAGTTCGTGCTTCAAGCGACACCAACATTACCGTTCAAAACAAAACGACACCAACATTTTATTACCACATTACGCATTTAATCAATGGTTATGATCTAATACTTAGTCCTCGTACATTTTATTACGCGTACTTGACTACGACATACTTATACTAGCTTTATTATTGTATTGACAACAATCAAAGATGTTTGTTACGTTCATCAATAATTGATACACTAAACATGACACACCGTATACGTATTCAAAATGTTTTGTGGATATGAATTTGCTTAAATGGCATATCCTGTGACCAAGAATTTCATTTCAATTAATGGTCTATATATTACAACGTGGCTATAGATTTTCGTCAAATTTGATAAGATAATGAATTAATGATGATGTCGAAAGATACTAGTTTGTATCAAATTGATTTTTAACGAACCGACTTTTAGGTTCACTTGTGACAAGGTGGTCCTTAACTCCTTACACATATGTCTTGGTCTTTGACCCGTTTTAAAAGTGTTCTCGAATCTCGAGTTATAAACAACGGACACATAAAAAAAACTACCACATGGAACTATAGAAGAATAAATAATGTGTACCACGTTTTCATATTGAATTCAAAAATATCCCGTGGTAAATTACAATAGTGATCTGTTAACGTGTTTCATCAAACAAATGCATTGCTTGTACGTAATAACAAATTTTGATCAAAAATATTTGGATAAAGCTATACATGACTTGACCATTGATATATCCTCTTACATTTTATTCAAACTTATCTTCTTACCCATACAAAAATATAATATGTGTTTATTTATTAATATTTTTCATTTAAACTGTCAGATTTTACACATGTCGGATTGTCTAAGTTGCAAAATATAAATAGATTTGCAGGAAGAAAAAATTTATATCTCCATTCCTCGGTCTGCCACCACTTGAAATGATTTAAATCGTCACATCAATATTTTTTTACAAGTTCATAGACTTTGACTTTATCAGAATTTTCCCCACATCAACAAACAAATGGGTCGATCACCCAGTCCGATCATAGTGTCCAACGTACCCACGTATCCCTATCACCACTTTCAGGCGTAACATTAGCTACCTTACATTGTACATTTGCATGTCGACCAAAAAAAAAATAAAAAAATAAAAAAAATGAACATCTAAACATGTCCTAACCGGTTTTCCAACATCCATATACGACCCAACATCGAATTAGCTCAGTCGCGACCATTTTAACCTAAAAGTGGCACGTTTCATGTGGCATTCAGCATGTTTCTTGCTAATATCATTATGTAGATACCTCATCTGCTCTTAGTATTAGTACTTCATTTGATGAAGCTATAAATATTGATGATCTAAAACATCAAAACCCTGACATGGTGATATACGATTAGTTCTTGTCAAAGCTAGCCACACTTTTCCAATTAGTGTACACATACGTACACGACAAATCCATCACCTTCTAGATTTTGAATTTCACGTTTAAACACGAGACATCATCTTTCAATCGTATTCGCGAGCTAGACACCCTATCATATTCACTAAATGTGATAGTAATCATCGTATTACCGATCGATCAATGAGTAACATGTAACACTAATACACTATATTACCGATCGAGCGTCTTAATTGTTACAAAATATTTTTTTAGTCTCATATATAGTTGTACGTACGAGATATTTCCATTAATGCTAGTTTGTCTTTCACATCGCAAAATATTAGTAGCTTCATGACTTCATCATATCATACCACTAATTAAACTAGGTTTTAAGTAATAATTAGAACGCCTAGTTCATTTGAAGTGTTGTTGTCACTAAATTGTAAATTGTTAATACCTCAATTCCTACCTTATAAGGTAAGATAGCCTACTATTAATAAACATTAACCTTTTAAAATGCTATTCATTCTATTGACATCCTAAGCAATCACTTATGTTTAAAACTATATAAAACTTTCAAAGGATGTGATTACATCGATACTGCTTTTCTTAATCACTTAAGTTTAGGCCTCCCAATCAGTTTTCCTTCCGTGATATCTTTTAAAATTAACCTCAATATATAAATCTACTTATGCATCGACACAATATGAATTTTATTAGTACTTATTGAAAATTAAAATACACGTTAGCTTGGTTTAGGTTGAACTGCAAAACTTTTAATGTTATATTTTTGCATAATAGTACGTTGATGTGTTAAGTATGAACATAAAAACTATGTTACTTTAAAGGATTTGACTGATTGAATAAAAATGTTTAAGAGCATAACATGTATGTATCAAATATACACATTGACAACCTTAACGATGTGCTTACTCTTGCAAGCCGTGCAAACGTTCCACCAAAAAGATCCACCTTGCTTGATGCCGTTGCTCGATCTACTCTATGGATCCTTTGACGCTTTCGGAATGAATCTACCTTCAACTCCAAAAGACCAAATAAAGACCTCATTCTAAATGATGTTAAGCAATACACGTTTACGTGGATCTCAAATAGATATAGGAAAGCATCATTTGATTGGTTTGAGTGGCTTTGTAACCCTTGTAATGCCCTCTCTAACTTATCGTAATTATTTTGTAGCTCTTTGCTAGCTTTTATTCAAATTGTTGTTCCAAAAAAAATGCATGTATCAAATATACACTTGGATTATCTTTAAAACTTCTTTGATTTATCTTTTTTGTTATTTTTTTCAGTTACTCGTTCATCAGTTGGTCGAAGTTATTGCCTTAACGACAAGAATAGTTGATTAAATACGGCGGTTTTAGTTGTAGCTGCCTTGTGATGTTTATGTTAAACTAAAGATACATAATACATCAAAACAACTTAATTTTGTGTAAGATCACTGTAAACAATATAGATTTTACCTAAGATGTCCATATATCAACATCAGTATCAATGCCCCCAAACTCCATAGCTCAATTTCTCACGACTCGTTCAGTGTTTTCGGGTGTGAATTTTACATGAAAATGGTTGATTACAACATAGCACAATTTGTGTACCGTTAACATGACGATTCAACGAATTGGACCTTAGTGCCTAATTGCGACCATGTTAGTCATTATACACACCGTAACGTTTCATCACGCTAGAAAATTTGAAAAATATTTCCCTCCACAAACTAGCACAATTTTACAATAAACCCATGATAAATTAGAGTTCAGGTTCTACATTTGTACCTTTCTTTGAACATCCTTTGAGTTTTTTTTTCCCCGGAGCTTTTCCTGCTTTCGGTGCATTCCATTACGTTGTAAAAAAACCATATATTTTGAACATGAACAAGTTATCGTGCGTTATAAAGATGAGTTAACATTTGTAAATAACTATAACGTACATTAAGCTATATAGAACATTCTTAAGCTATCGCTATATGAAAACATATTGTTATAACAACTCATCACCTTTTAAACTGTATCATACAAAGAAAGTCCAACAAAAACAAGAAGAACGATTGTAAAAGATGATAGGATGTAGAAATAATTAATTAGTAGAGACCTTATATGTATCTTTCAGAAGAAAATCAACAACTCTAATAAATAAGAAAACAAAAGTCTTGCAAGGATTTATTATATATACACACATGTCCAATATTATGTGAAGAGTGTCCCATACTAGTTTATAAACACATAACCTGGCCTCCATTTTTATTTGTAACCAACATAAACCCTCACTTTGTAAACAATTTTTAGCTCCAAAAAAATGGAGCTAATGCAAGTTCAAGATTTATTGCCTACCAACTTTGCATTTTACATCACAACCATTCTTCTAACGGTTATTGTGATTTCCTGGAGCCGCAGGAAACCACTTCCACCAGGCCCAATGGGTTGGCCTATCATCGGCAACATGCTAATGATGGACCAACTCACTCACAAGGGCCTAACTAAATTATCTGAAAAATATGGTGGCATAATCCACCTCAAAATGGGCTTTCGACACACTGTTGCAGTATCATCACCCGAAATGGCTAAACAAGTGCTACAAGCACAAGACAACATTTTCTCAGACCGTCCTGCCACGATAGCGATCACTTATCTTACTTATGATCGTGTAGATATGGCTTTCGCTGACTATGGCCCATTTTGGCGTCAAATGAGGAAACTTTGTGTCATGAAGCTGTTTAGTCGTAAACGGGCTGAATCATGGGCTTCAGTACGCGATGAGGTGGATTTTATGATTAAACTGACCGCTGAGAACTCGGGTTTGAGTGTGAATCTTGGTGAAATGGTGTTCGGGTTGACACATGATATTATTTACCGGGCTGCTTTTGGGTTGAGTTCAATTGAAGGGAAACAAGAGTTTATTAGTATACTTCAAGAGTATACTAAGTTATTTGGTGCTTTTAACCTGGCAGACTTTATTCCTTGGCTTGGGTTTATTGACCCGGTCGGGCTTAATACTCGTTTACCTGCAGCCCGTTCTGCATTAGACGGGTTTATCGACAAAATTATTGACGAGCACTTGAAAAAAGAAAAGCAAGCTGTGGATGAAAATGTGGAAAGTAATATGGTTGATGAGATGCTAGCGTTTTATAGTGATGAGAATATCGGAAATAATGTTGATGATTTACAAGCTACAATTAAACTTACTCGAGATAATATCAAAGGCATTATTATGGTAATTCATAGAGTAGCTTTTAAGTTTTTATTTAACGTATGTATGTTTACAAGATTAACATGACTGAAATGATATTCTTACAGGACGTAATGTTTGGTGGCACTGAGACGGTAGCTTCCGCTATTGAATGGGCTATGACGGAGTTAATGCATACACCTGAGGCGCTTAAACGAGTACAACAAGAGCTAGCCGATGTTGTTGGACTTAATCGTCGAGTTGAAGAGTCTGATTTTGAAAAACTCATATACTTCAAATGTGTTATTAAAGAGACTCTTCGGCTACATCCACCAATCCCTGTGGCCCTCCACCAATCAGCAAAGGCCACAGAGATTGATGGATACTATATCCCTAAAGGGACACGTGTTATGATAAATCTTTACGCTATAAACCGTAATAAACATGATTGGAAGGATCCTGATGTTTTTAACCCGTCCCGTTTTTTAGAAATCGGGACTCCAGATTTTAAAGGAAGTAATTTTGAGTTTCTTCCATTTGGGTCTGGTCGAAGATCGTGCCCAGGAATGCAACTTGGTTTGTATACTATGGAAAGTGCCCTTGCACACCTTCTTCATTGCTTCACATGGGAGTTGCCTGATGGAATGAAACCGAGTGAAATCGACATGAGCGATGTTTATGGACTCACGGCACCTAAAGCAAGTAGACTTGTCGTGGTGCCAACTCCTCGTTTATTTTGTTCTTTGTATTAAAAAAGATAATAATAAAAAAATAAAAAAATAAAAAATAAAAAAATTGTCAAGTTTGTGACATATACTACAACAGAAATGATCATTCTGCACACACTCTATTGTACACACAGTTAAAAAGTGTGTAAAAAAATTGTAATTTATTCGCACTTTTAATATGTACAAATTTGTTATACTTATAAGCGTGAACTTTTTTAAAAAAATATAGTCGTATGAAAATTATTTACACTTATTATTGTGTAAAAGATAAATTTTGTCTAGATAAGTGTGGAAAAAATGGGTGTCACAAACTAATCTCTACACTTGTAACTTGTAAGTGTAAATAATTTAGTCAATTTTAAACACTTTTCAAAGGTGCGTAGAAGACAGTGTGGACAATTGACATATTTTTGTAGTCTGTTCCCCGCTTTATATGAGAAGATAGTAACGGAATGATAAAGCATTGGTATATATAAAAGTATAAACATCATATTAATCAAACTCATAAACACGATTACGTGAAGTGTATTTTGTCTATCACTTGTGTCGTTGGGACGTGTCGAGACAGAAACTACAAATTCGGTATCTTTACTTTTTAACATAGCCTCGTTGCTACAAAATAACATCCAACAATTTGAGATACATCAAACGGTCTATTTTACTTGTCGCATTTTAATTTAAATGTTGAACATGAATCTATTTAGCCAAAGTCAAAAGCAACGTCAATAAATTATAAATGCAGAAACTAGTGTTACAACCAGAAATGCGACTTTATGCAACAAGTTCTTGTTTTCATACGAGACATGGGTCAAAATGGGATCTGGTGGGGGCTGATCGAATTCAATGACAGCCTATCATATTCTTCGATAATAAATAGGGATAGGTTATATGTACCTTTAAAATACAAGTAACACCCCATTTTGTTTTTTGTTTGTTTTTTAATAATGTTTTTAGCTACGTAACAGAAAGTACATGACATAAAATATAAAGTTTAACAAGTCCAAAGTATTAAACCGGCAGAAAATACAGAACAGAAACTAATAAAAACACTATGTTGTACGGTAAACAAAGAACAAAAAAGGGGTGAAGAAGGTAGAAAGTGGGCCGGGGGTATTCATAGTAATGGTTGATCAAGAACTTCCTACATTCGGTTCCAAAAAAACTGTCATTCACTTCAAAGCTGATAAAAGGTTTAAATTAGATGACATAGAAGGAAACATCTTTTGTTTCGTTAGAAGAATAATCCGAGACCTTTACTGTACCGTTGGTCGATTAGTGTTGAAACCCAACTGAGTGAACTCGTTGTAGAACTATGCCATTGTTCCAGTGCTTGTTCTTTGCTAGCTTGTGGGTATCTTATCTTTTAGTATCCCGTCCCTCAAATAAAACAACCGTACACACAAATGTTCTACCAGGATCTTGACCCGATATTTGGTAGGCCTCATGCGATAGAATTACAAGAGTACGTCATGGTTTGTATTTGCACCACTAATATTTGTTAAGAGTTGAGACTCTATAAACGTCTCTTTAGGCCATCTCCAACCTTCTCTTCCAAACACCTATTTTCTCCATATTTGAAGAACGAAGACATAAACGTTATTGTTCAGTATCCTCTACATTTGGAGGATCATTATTCATCCTCCAAATGCTTTATAACATTATTCAATTAGTTTTTTAAATAAATATATTAGATAGTTTCCAAACTTTGCACTAGATAATATTTGGAGTACATGATTGGAGATGGCCTAAGCAACACTATTGCATATTGGTCTAATATGCTAACTAAACTAATGCTATCGGCCTCACGTCGTCCCTGGATGAATACGATCAGTCCATATACACGATGACGGGTAATCACTCCATTGCCCATTGGTAAGTCTACAAATAGTCCAAATTAAGCGTTGTCACCACCAGCTACACTTATATTGCACATTCTTCTTTCTGTGTCAATATATTGCACATTCTTCTTTCTGTGTCAATTAGCTGACTATGGCATAGATATGAAATCAGATACTTAATACTTTTAATAAATGTAACCCTATTTGTAGATGCATTAAGGCATCAAGCTACAACATGTCTTTGGGTTATTCGTGTGTTCAGCCGAATATCATATTTTCTAGAACGACAACTTTCTTACACATACATATCACCAATCTCATAAATGTTAGAAAATAGTTCTGAAAAGACAACTAAAATGGCTACCATTTATTAGAACTTGAACTTCAAACGAGATCAACAGATACTTCTGTCTAAACGTTACATTTACACTCCTATGCCATAGTAAATAGTTGTATGATGGTCTACAAAGTTGCAGTCCATAGTCATGAAACACAATTCACAATATTGTGTTAAGAGAAAGTGGTATGTAGTTTACAAGCAACAAGAGAAGATAAAACCCACTATCCCAGTTTACATCGACAGTATAAAAATAACAAATGACCTTCAAAATGCTACAAGTATCATATGTACTTGCGCTTCTGAAAGAATTTCAAGATGGTAAAATAAGCGCAACATAAAAGGGCAAGAATCACTTTTATGGTTACAAACTTACAATTAGTATAGTTATGTTACATTTCCATTACTTGATCACGAACAAATAAAACGCGTGAAACCAAAGGGAATCAATTTTTCTCTATGTGTTAATGCTAATCTTTACAATTAGCAAAGATAACAGTTTACATCAGTATACGCAGCACGGCCAAACCGACTGCTGAAATTGAGACGAGGGTACCTATGCAGTACTTGATCACATCGTATTTGGCTGCTTCCAACTGGGCCCTTAACGAATGAATTTCCTGGTTTCATATAAAAATTACAGCAGATATAAAGTCAGCTATTTTGTTAAAGTCGGCATTTTGACACATAAGTGGAATAAAAAAGGGCATTCTAAACTCACTCGATCAAGTTTGTTTGTGAGGTTTGCAGTTTCTTGGTTTTGGTTTGCTAGTTCATCACGAATTCTCCTGCATACATTGATCACTAATGAAATCAGATTGGCACTAAGACAAATTACAGAAGCCAAGTAGGTTCTCTTTGCATTTGAATTTTCACACTTTGTTCAAAATCTGGGTTCTTATGAACAATGGTTAGTCTACAAATGAGAAACATGACTGGCAGATCAAAAAGTGAAATCACTGATTAAATAGTAAATAAAAGATCCATCTCGTTACCCCCTCTCAAGATTCAAGTCCAGACGCTGTCCAGCAGTGACTTTGTCTATTTCATACCTGTGTCACAATTAGAATCAGTATCTCTATGTTACAAGTATAGTTCTGAAATTCAATTAATGCTTCTGGCACTTTTATAAAGGAGTTTGAAAGTTGTATGCTGTGAAATTAATTGAATCAATAGTCATTTACACATACCTTAATTCACTGCGCATCTTCTCTATGTCATTCCTCAATTTTTCAGTCTCACGTTGCAACAGTGAGAAATGATTTTCCTGCAAAAGAATAAAAAAAGCTCATCTAACTGGACGAAGAATTTTGAAATATCATTTGTCAAAGAAAGTAGCAGAAAAAGAATCCACCAAAATGAACAAGTGGTGTAACACCGTTACTATCTAAAGAATCACTCCTGCTAGAAATATTAGGCACTTTTTTTGGCCAAGTGTCAACCCAAAAATGCCTCCTTGCTCATTGGTATGCATTGTAAACGACCAAAGATTACACCAGCTTTTACCCCAACTTCGATTACTAATTAATCACTACTATGTCTAGAAAAAAAAATCCTAATGTTAACAAGTTTTTGTAATATAAATTTTGAGAAATTGATAATTAACTGCAACCTCACAATATGGATGTATATAAATTATCCAAATAAAAACTATTGAATAGAAAAAACAAGAATTAATTTTCAAGACCAAACAAATGAGTACACATTTAACAAAAGGCATAGAAGAAACTATAGTGGAGCTTTAGAATTGTTTTTCGAGAGTGATTATGTCATATAAATTTTATAAAACTACATAATCATCCGTACCAAACTAAGGCGTAGGAGATAAGGTCATAAGGTTTGTGTGTGCTTTTAGAGTTTGAAGTTGTGATAATCCGATAATCACATCTGTGTTTTGGCAAATTATAATCATTTGAGGATGTAGATGGAAAATGACCCCTTATGTGAAACAGTTTTGTCGCAGCTACTCCTAAACTGGTTATCCAAAACTATTCTTTAAGCCCTAAATAATCAAAACCGATTTAACTATAACTATGCGAGCAACTATTAACATTGACTTATAAATTCCATGAGCAACTGTTGACATGTACGATAAGATCATTGCACATTTGCACCAAATCAATGTCTCAATTTACAGGAGGATTTAAGAGTGGACATCATGTTAATCACTTATATTAAATAAATCAACGATTCAAGTTTACAAATAGTATAACAAAATCATATCCATTAGTATCATACGAAATGCTTCCTAACGAATGTTCAAACCAATAAATTATCTTTTCAACCTTAATACTTATTCAAATCTATCCCAAAATTCAACTATAGTCCTACTACCAATCTACCATGGAAATGCTTGAAAAAGAAAGAACGGAAAAAAAGCTAATCACCTGAGAGCTTTGTACTTGAGACTTAAATTTCCCCAAATTTCCATCTTGTGTCATCTCAATCTAAAACCAATAATACAGATGCAAGTTTAATCACCAAATAACAATATATTCAATCAATGAGAATGTAATACGTAACAAAAAGAAAAGACGAAACAAACCCTTTGCATTTCACCCTTGGAAACAAAAGACTGAGCCACATTTTCCAGACTATCATTCAAAACCTCAGTGATTGCAGACGTTATTGCTTCCGCTTGCTTTGAAGGCACACCTTGTCCTTCTAATCTTCTAACCTAAAATATCACAAAATCCATTAATCAAATTTGCTAAAACCTAAAAGTCGAGAACAAAATCAATACTTAATCGACCTAAAATATCTCATCAAAAGAATCATCAATCATTTTTCACATTTGATAAAATCTATATTTTAGGCAAAATCAATACTACATTAATTAATTCTTCTAAATTTACATCAACCAAAACCTGAAACTTAAGGCTAAATCAATATTACATTAACCTAAACCATTCTGATAAGTGAATTATCAATCAAAACATAAAATTTAGGGCAATAATACGCGAATTATCAATCCCATTAGCGTATATCATTTGAATACAAATAATCATGAATCACTTTTCACATTCACCTGAACCTAGATATCAACCTAATTCATTTCAACAACAAATCATCTCACAATCACCAATACCTACACGGCTAAACCTAAACCTAAACCTAAACATTATGGGAAAATCGATACCACATTAACCTAAAAAATCTCATCAGTTTTGGCTGATGTGAAATGTGTATCCAACTGATATAGATCAATGTGGAATCAATATTCATTTAATTAACGTAAAGACGCCAATAGTACATTCAATTTGGCATTTAAAAATTTAGAGCAAAATTATTAATTAATTGACTACATTTTATTATACCTATAATATCATCTGAATACCAAATAATCAATGACATGCAACAAAACCTACTACATTTACGAAAACCTAAAATAATAATAATACTTACAAGCGCTAAGGTATCAACGAGAAATAAGCGTTTGCCGTTAGATTGAACAAGTTGTGATATCTCTCTACAATCAAATCTGCTATTATTATAAGAAGAAAAAGATGACATTATTGATGACGATGATGATGTTAAAGATGATGATGATGATGATGACGTGGCAAAGGTGGCTCTGAGAAGCGATGATGATGAATGAGCGGATCGGAGTCTAAGTCCCGCCCGAATACAGGCCGCATATGCGGCCATTCCTTTTATTAATAATTATAAAGCTTTTGATTATTATAAATTTGTTGATTATCAAAATAACAACAAGAAGAAGAAATTTGATTTTGTTTGGGGGTTTTTAATTTATTGTTGGTTTTATTGGGAAACGTGAAAAATAGAAAATGGTTTATTGATTTTGATACATGATATGATTTTAATAGTTTTATTTTGGTTGTTGTTGTTGATGATGAAGACAATCCGTACACGTTTTCGGTGTTTTTTTAAAAAAAAAAAGAAAAGAAAAAGAGAAACGCCCACCGTGGGGCTCGAACCCACGACCACAAGGTTAAGAGCCTTGCGCTCTACCAACTGAGCTAGACGGGCTTCTTGTTTTCTTTTCTCTTTACTACTGTCCATTATCATTTCAAATCCTTTAAAATCATCAGTCTAAATTATACACCTTAATGATCTACTGTACAAGTCTAAATTAGACACCTAAATATATGCATAATAATTTGATTTGATTAGCATATGTTTCTGATCGATTGGTGAGTATTGTAAAAGATAGTTAACGCATCATACTTGTTGAATATGCATGAACGATGTTTATTCATAAATCCATTTAGAGTTTGTCTAACAAGTGCCTTGAGGGCATCGGTTAAACCGCATTCATTAAACATAAACTTTCCTTATAAAGTACAAATTGCATTTAATACACATTAATTAAACTCGTAAATTGCTATAACTATCTGATTTTTAATTCAATAAACTCAAAGTTTCTTTTATAACGTCTATCTATCATTACTCTTTATGAAAATGATCATGCAAACACCATAAATATAGCAATGTTAATGTATGCACCATCAAATATGTTTGATTATGTATATATTGTATTTTTACTACTACTTTTTAGTGGTGTATTAACAATTTTAGTAATGTACAAATCTTTTTTGTTTTTTTAATACCCATACACAAATGATTCAATAAGGAACAACTTCTTGACAGTCATTTTATTTCATCCAAACCCTTTTGACCAATACAGAAAAGAAAATTGACTCTCCATTTTATTGTGCCCAATTACTCGTTTTTAACTTAATGTGTGCCCAAGGTATTAACTAAATTGCATAGAGTATGTCAAGTCCACCCCTCCTGCAAACTCGACCAATATAAAGTCTGGTATTACTTAGACAAAGTCGTTATCTATGGTTTTGATCATGAAGCCATTCACGCTATGACTTGTAAGTTACTTCATCCTCCTTTCTTACTATGAATGTTGCAATTTAGAGCCACATGATGATTTGTTTGGTCGTAAAAGTTCCGCTCCAGCTGAATGTTTTGCTACACTAAGAAGCCAGTTATTGCTAACCCAATTGAATCCCAACTCAAACACAAAATGTTACCAAAAGGTTAATGAAATTGATGCATTATTTCCCAAGTATTCTCAAGTCTCAACCATTGTGCGAGCCTTGCAGGAAATATGTTCAATGAATCACATGGGACAACTATTACATATGTTCAAATGACAATGATATACTGATCATTGCAAATAACAAACAAAATATTAAAGTTGACATGTACACCTGTTTACTATAAGCTGTCAAATACTATCTGTTTTGTTGAATACAACATAACAAATTGTTGCCAGATACTTTAAACCCTTTGATTACCAATCAAACAGTATAGAAGAAACTAGTCACGATTATTATCGTAGGTTTTAAATAATATCCTGTAATAATATACAAAACAAAATTTAACTTGAACCTCATTTCTGCAACTACAGATTCGGTGTACAAAAGCAGTATTAGGATGCACACAACCATATTTTAGTGTTCAAACATTATGAAAGCACATGAGAAATTCTGCATCCTCAAAAGTAGGCACTTCACGATTCTTGATGTTCTTTTCTTTTTTAAAATTCTTGATCCCACAAAATCATATCAGCTGATTTGGTGTTCTTGGGTATGGATAAAGAATGTCCATTCCTAGATCATTATTCAGTCAATCCTACTTACTTTGGTCGTCTTCGATAAGGATACAAAATGTCATCAACACTTTCCTTTATTTGATTACCAACTTTGCGCACATTCTTTGCTACCCCTGATGCAACTACAGTTGCGTTTCTTGTGAATCTGTTTACAACAAGAGGAAGTGAAACTACAGTGAATGAAGATTACGAAAATGATATAACAATAACTTTAAAATTTAAGGTCACTTTTTTTACTTTTAGTTGATAGTTTTCTTTGGCTCTATCACATTTCTTGAAAGGTTTAAAACTCGCAACATTTGAAAGCTGAGAATTCGCTTTTTGACCTCAAAACTCAACTGCCACTTATTTTTATTTTTTTTATTTAACAATGGAGCATTAGAAACCATAGAATACTTGCCTGCTAAAGAAATCATCCGCTGCAGATTGACCTTGTGCTGGCCTGCTTACTCGTGGTTGTGGAACAGCATGGGTATCTTCAAAAAACAACAATACATTAATTTTGCTAAACTTACGAAGTGAACAACCCAGCGAAGAGCAGGTGATATGTCCACACAAAAAATTAAGATCAAGTATTGAACACGATAATTTAGCAATAGATGCCAAATGTACTACGACCTGAGTATATTTACTTATTTGGGGAAAATACAATAACCGCTTCATGAAGTACAGGTACTGTGAATTATTGAAATTATGAATTACTCATTAATAATGTGACAAACGTATATAACAAACATATAGCGCAAGTTTTGACATTCCAAAAATAAAGGGTGACAAATAATAGAAAAGAGACTACGCATATCAAAATGTTAGGGTGAGTCTTCTCAAACGTCATTGGTCACTAAAAATGGGATCTACCAAGAGATCACGTGTGATAGCCTATAACAGGTGGTAAGAAGAGCTCTGAACAAATTAGTAACTGATCCTAATTAAATACTTTACCTTTGTTATGAGCATGAGTAGGAGCAGAGTTGGCATTAGTAACTTTTCTGTCAACCAAAACCTGCCAAGATTTGACCACATGAGTGAAGGTGTTATTGTATTTGTATGACAAAGCAATGAAGAATGAAAAACTAGCACTACATGGATCAAGCATATGCAAATTCAAAAGGGTAGAGTATATGCAACATGCATCACAGCTGCCTCAGGCATAACGCACATAATGGATACATCATTATAACATTTAAGAGAGAGAGAGAGCACCTCGATCCCGACACAGACTGGCAACTCCTTTTCTGATTCTTGTGCATCGCCACTGTTATTTTTCATATCTGAATAAACAGAGTAACCAACACAACCGTATCTGAAATCAGCAAGGCTCCTACCCTCTTTTGAAGCCTCCATCTCCGATTCTCCAACATAGTAGCGAGGTACTAGTCACAAGAGTTAAAATTTAGGATACGAGACTTATAAATTAACAAGAAGAAATATCTGTATGGTACAATCCGAAACTTTAAAAAGCTAGCAAAAAATAAAGATAAAAAGAGTGTTCCAAGACTGATTAATACATAATGCCATAACGCACAGCAAGATAATGACAAAGCCATCAAAGGTACCACATTTTAATCCAGTCAAAGTTCAACATTCAACAAACACCAAGTATACATTGAGCACCAAGTGCTAGTGTAATAGGTATTAACATGGTATTTCCCCCGTAAGAAACTTATAATATTAATTATGAAAACTGTCATTCATACATTTCAAAGCCATATATAAACTATTATGCACACCACGGCACTAATTCATATATATTGCGACTTGTGCGACAATGGAATAAACACAAAAGCATACTTGGCATAAAACTATTACATCGACACAAACAAACATACTGACATGAAAGACAGAGATGGACTAAGTGAATAACCTCTGAAAATACAATCCAAAAAAAATAATTTTTGCCTATATTTTTGCCTCTTCCAACCCAACTTCGGATCAAGTCATGTTTAGGCCATCAGGTAACAAGTTGGTTCTTGCCCAAAGACGTTGCCTCGGCTACTAAATGAAGTCTTAATTTCTCCTAGTGAGTAGTGACACCAACAAACCCATGACAAGTGCCTAGTTATAAGCTTACAAGGGAACGAATTGCCATGACTGTCGCTGATGGCCTTCTGTCATGGATACATAATGAGGACGATGTTGCCTAGAGAATATAATGATCAGCAGATTGCTTAAGATTGTGGCCATATAAACCGTCTAGAGATACTATTTGCCATCGATTTGTTGTTCTTTATAAGCACCCAGCCACCCTCTAATTGCTATGTCTCTCAATAGATAAAAGATGATCACGTTGAATGGCATTTCAATTCCCGAATATGCAATTCCAAGTTAATCAACTGTGAATTATAGATAGCCACAAAATCATACAATTCAATGTGTTTCCATTAATTTTTTGCAGGACAGAGTAAAGCTAAGGACGTGTGATTCAGTACTAAAAAATCATGGAAGGAACAACAGTAAAAGCTATGACTCAAATCTATATATCTGCATCAAATCCCAGGTAATTAAAGGCGAATGTGACATGCCTTTCGCTAAGGCGAGAAGCGACAAAAGCGAGCGCTTCAGGGAGCTTTTTACCCTTTGTGCATATGATAGTGTCTAATATGAAAACAATGATTAAACAAAAACATAATTATCTTAAAATCTTTATTTTTAATAAAAAAAAGACCAAAAAAGAGAAGTTTATTCAAATACTTAAAGCCTAAAGACTACTATTATTCGGAATAATCGTCTAAGTTCTCATTTCGTAAAAACTAGCCGTTATACAAAAAAGCGAGCGCTTCTGGGTCGCTTAACAACGCTTTTTCTCGCTCTAGTAAAACGCCTCGCTTCTTTGGAATCAAAGCGCTTTAGGGCAAAACGCCTCGCTTTTCTCGCTTTTGACTACACTGATCAAATCAGAACACAGAAATAAAACGGAATGCTATACTTTTGTAAGTAAGCCTACAAACATAGTTTAGCTCACATACTAGCATATGAAAAAGTTTTCTTAGGCGTATCCACTACGTGCACTGCATAAGGCACAAGGTAGTTAAAGGCGAAAGCGACCTTGAGGCAACATGCCTTGCCTTGGGACTAATTCAACCGGTGACACAAGGCGAGGGCCCGGGTGAATACTTTTGTATATACTGGATATAATAGTGTCTAACATAGACACAATGATGATAAAAACTTAACAGAGAATAGATAAGAGGCCCTCGCATTTGCTTGCAGGCTATGAGGCGTGATGAGTGATAAGTATTTTGGTACGAGCTAAAATCAGCTACTTGTTTCTTTCAGCCCAAGGCCAAACTTGTTTGTTAGTTGAAAACAACTGGACGAAGATACCCGCCTAAATGCAAATTAGTTAGTATTTCCCTAGCACCTTATAAAAATGAAAGTGGCAGGAACAGTTTTTTAACGTCCCAATCCTAAACAACTAAAAATCAATTAGCAAACGCGCAAAACTGCGGGGGAAGATAATTGAACTACAAACAACTTGAAAAAAAATCTTCCTAATTCGCAATAAACAATTCAACTATGCTGCAAAACTAAATAAACCTAATTTGCCCCCAAACAAATGGAATTAATCTATAACCTAATAGCATAACTTTAGTCACAAGTAAATGATTGGTATACTACCTTTGGGAAGGGAGCGCGTGAAACCGACGCAGAGAGGGTTACGGTGATTGGATTTGAGAGAGGATGAATAGTATAAACATCCTTTGCAGGATTTGCCTTTTCTAGATGCACCTTTTTCATTCAATAAATGTAAATTACTTTTCTTTTCATTTTCTGTAGAGGAGCTAGGGTTTGTTATTTTTGTTTCTTCTTCTTCACCTCCTTCTTTCATTTGTGATTGATGCTGATTTTAGTGTTCCGATCGGAGATGATTGGTGCAGGAAATTTTGGGATTTTCAATTGAAAATGGTGCTTATAGCTTTTGCCCGCATACCATACTCTTCAGTTTTGGTTAATTGGGAATTAAGCAACGAGAAAATTACCAAACGGTACTTTTCTATCTAATTCCCAAAGTCATGCTCAACTAGGGGTGAGCAAACGGACCGGATGGACCGGACCGACCGACAAAACCGACCGGACCGGACCGAACCGGACCGGACCGAACCGGACCGGACCGACCACATTCGGTCCGGTCCTCGGTCTAGGGTTTTTTGCTAATTCGGTCTTCGGTCCGGTCGGTCCGGTTCGGTCCGGTCCAGACCAACCAAAAAACCGAAAAAACATGCCAAATCTTGCCTATTTGGACCGGACCGACCGAAGACCGGACCGGACCGAACCGGACCGGACCGGACCGACCACATTCGGTCTCGGTCTCGGTCCGGGTTTTTACCTTAATTCGGTCTTCGGTCTTGTCGGTCCGGTCCGGTCCGGTCCGGTCTCGGACCGATGCTCACCCTTATGCTCAACTGCTCGACTGCTCAACTCCACTAATATTGCGACACGTGTCCACAAATAAGTGTACCACCAAATCTAAATGCAATCTACTTTACTGTTCAATATATTGTTTTTTATTAAACGACGATGCTCAACTTGGGTTGCTCGACTGACGGTGCTCGACTTAGCGGCACACTTTTTGCTTTGAAAATATAACAAATCCACTTCACATCAAATCAAATCTTTTGCTTTTTACTTTAGTTTTCCTTTTTTCTTTTTTCTTTTCTATTTTTTTTTCTTGTAAATCTTTTCCACTTTCAAAAAAACACACACAAAACACACACTTGAGATCCCGAATACGAAACGCACTGCGAAATGGGTTAGATAAGTAATACAGATCGTTTCTCAAAAAACATACAAAACAATCACACCAATAATCCAAGACTTTTCAAGCGTGATGAAGTAATACAGATCGTTTATGAAGACCCGATTCGTAGAAGACAAACACTTTCTGTGATCACTGAAGTTATTTGCAATGGATTCTATACAAGTAAGTAAAATGTGCGATTTGCACAGTAACCAACATTTATTTGTATTTATTTTAATAGATCGTTGTGGTTAGGGTTAGCAGATCGTTGTTTCGTATTTGAATAGATTGTTTGTTTGCTTCTTTGATTGTGTAGGCCATGGCGTTACCAGACAACTTAGGGTTTTATAGTGGTTAGGGTTCATTGTGTGGTTAGGTTCACTGATTTTGCGTTTTTTGGAGGTTCATTGTGGCTAGGGTTCACTGATTTTGCGTTTTTTGTTCTTCATAATGACCCTATGTGAAGTTTATGTAAAAAAAAAAACTTATCTTCAAAATGACCCTTTGTGAAGTTGCATTTTTGCCAACGGTTGTTTAGGCTGATATGCCATATAAGGATTTTAGGCATGAAGCCTTACACACATTCATTAATAAAACATAAGAATTCTACTAATACAACGTAAACATAAGAAATAAAAGGGTAATTGTAATACAGCCTAATTGTAATACAGCCTAAACATACTAGATTTCATAAAAACTTAGATAATTAAAAGGCCTAAACTTACTAAAAAAAACAACCACATGATTCGAGCTTTAGATTGTTCTTAAATTGCGGAATTACTTCAAAGTAAGGTTGTCCATGTGGGTGCACAATGATTGAGTTGTTTCCTTTGGATTGCTCTTATACCATTTTAACTGTTTCTTGANTAGATGACTTTTATGCTTGGAATGCATTTCCGTGGGGCGAGTATATTTGGATTGAGTTTCACAACAAGATTTATAATGCTATTTCAAAGGTTAGAGACCGACACTTGTTAGAAATTGCTTCCAAGGGCGATCGTTACACTGCAACATATACGTTGTGTGGATTTGCGTTCGCTTTGAAGGTTCGTATAATTCATAATTATTATATCATTAATATTAAGTTATTTCAGTATTGTAACTAAAGTGTGTTGGTTAGGCACTGCAAGTCGATGACTATAGCTTATAAGTTAGATATAAAGCTTAGAAGGTGATGCTGTAATTGACTTCAGAGAAATATTATATTATACAGTAACTAAGATACAATCGTCAAGAAGTTTAGGAAATTGCAGTACTAGTTTATACGGTTCTGTACTTACTGGTCATGGGAGGTATAATGAGGGTATAGGGTTTTGTATGTATAACGTAGATAGTATACGGTAATGGTTCTGCACTTTTGCTGGGATGAGGGAGTTTCGGTTAGATTCAAATAGATTTATTAGGTCTCATCTTTATTTTGAGTGATGGGTGGGGTTTTTGGGGGGTTCATTCCTTGCTGGGATAAGACACCATCATTAGTCAATATCAAAAATGATATCTCTATCAAAAATGATATCTCTGCTAAAGTGTTCGTCCTCCCAAACACTGAATTTCAGGAACTTATAATTTATGTGTAGATTGACAAGAACTTATGTTCTATGATTGCTTATTAACTTTTAGGAGTAGCTTTTAGGAGTAGCTTTTAGCTTATTCTATGACTGCTTATTAGTTATGTATTGATTATGTCTTACTAGCTTATATGACTGCTTATTAGATCTACACTTTGTTTTAAATTAGTCACTGAAACTACTCTACATTGGGGGCTCATGCTAATGGTAATAATAATTTTTTCAGATTTGGCTGTTGGAAAGCTACCCCAATTCAAAATTTTGGTGGAATAAAGAAGACAATTCATCCCTCGGGGAATTGCTTGGGCAGATGGACATAGGTTTGAGAAGACCGATTATGATCTTCTTTTTCGTAATACAGAAATGGTTCGCCTCGTGCCTACAGGTTATAATATTCTGTTTTTGACACATTGTTTATGATTTTTTTTTCTGGTATTAATAGAATGGGGTTAGTGTATAACATTTTATTTTATATCCAAAGACCGAGATGAATGAACTTTGGTGGGCATCGAGTGTAGACTATTTCCGGAAGTGTAATACCAGGTTGTACCCTGATATAACACCCACTCCAGCCATTGTCACACCCACTCCAGCCATTGTCACACCAGCAGTCAATCGATCATGTCGACGTGCAAAGTTGACACCACAGAGAAGAACTCATGCTGTTGTGACACCAGGCTCGGTTGTTTGTACAAATGTTCATAGGAACGTGGAACAAGACATGCCGTACATGGGGGAAGTCATGCCACCTACAACAACAATTATGGCTCAAATGGCTAATATGCAACTGCAAATTAATCAATTACATAAATATCTTAAGCATTTGAAGCATGATGGGGTTTGCCACATTCCGATTATGGATGAAGAATTGCCACCTAGTGTAACAGTTGTAGCTCAAATGTCTCATATGCAATGGCAAATTGATGAACTTCATAAATATATCAAGAATTTGAAGCATGATGGGGTTAGTGAGAAGAATGATGGTTCATCCAACACTGCTCGAGCTTCTGTTGAAATGGTTATATTACTTGCACTACTTTTAATCTTTTTTTTCCCTTCAATGTGTACTTGTGTGCTTTTAGAAACTTGACCTAAACTACCATAGTTCATTACTAGGCTATTATTTATGACACTAGTAACATTGATGTATTTAATAACTTAACCTAAACTAATTTACTTCATTCATGACACTAGTACTACACTGCTACTTACTACACTACTTTAGTCTATAAATAAGTTCCAATCTAATAAACCCATTCACACATTCATAGTTTTTATCCCAATTAAAGCCTATTTCTAACTTCAGCTCTAACTTACAATCGTTATAAAAAATGTCCGACAACATACCTTTTGAAATCCAAACGGAAATCATTACTAAACTTCCTGTACATGCCTTACTTCAGTTTAGAACTGTTTCAAAGGCATGGAAGTCTTTCATCGACTCTTCCAACTTCCTTATTGGTTTCGGTGTTCGCCCAATTATGCCCTGTTGTTTGCTTATAATGTATAAGCAAGGTTTTGGTGAGTCACAATGTGTATGTTTTGATGATAATAATGTCAATTCGTCACCACAAGTTTTTCCAAGTCTTCCTACAGTCATTTGTAACACAAGTCTCAGATTTTGGAATCTTGTTCCAATTGGCACCTCTCATGGTTTGTGGTGTTTTTCGGATTCTTTTAAGATGGCTGCTCTTTGGAACCCATCTATAAGAAAATCAGTTGCTATAGTTATCCCTTGTTCATCTAGTCAATCTGAAACTGATAAACTTGTTGTCGGTTTTGGTGTTAATCCAGCCACTTTTGACCCTACCATTATAATGATTTCATATCCGGGTCATGGACACGGATCGTGGAATGTTTCAGTATTTACATTGAGTTCCCGGTATTGGAAGAAATTAGAAAATGAACATCTGCCTCGTCAATCAATTCGACTTAAACGGTCAAGTCAGGCGGTATTAGGTAGTTTTATTTATTGGGTGGCTTCTGAAAGGATTTTCGATTCTGATGGTGTTGCTTCTCAAAAAAGATATATGATTGTCTCTTTTGATTTGGTTAACCACAACTTTTCGGTAATAGATATTCCTGATAGGTTAAGAGTTCTACTTCCCGTACCTTTCTATATTTCAAATTTAAGAGAGTCTCTTGTTATTTTTGGCAACATGATAGGCAATCAGTGGAACACGTTCTTTATATGGCAGATAAAGTTGGATGGTGTTAACAAAATAAAATCGTTTAAAACACTATTTAACATTTTCACTCCTCATTTACTAAAATTAATTGGGTTTACGAGTAGCGGGGATCCAATCTTAGAATCTGACCAGCCCTACCAAATGGATCACACTCTTCAAGTCTTCCAACTTCGGTCACAAGAATTTATAAATCTTCCTGTTGAAGCTGATGCAGGGTCCTTCTTCATATGCCCCTACAACGAATCGTTACTTCTGCTTACTCATCCAGATTGTTCAGTATATTAGTTTGTATCTTATGTAGGTTTATTAGTTAGTTGGTATGTGTTTTATCTGTAGTTTGTAAGTTATGACAAAGTTTGTACGTTTTTTATAACAGTTATGTATAATAGACCCATATTTTGTTTATAACTTTTTTATATGTTTCTTTATTCAGTATTTAACGCAAGTATTTTTATTTTTATCAGACCGGTAATATTGATGTAGATCTTGATTCAAAGGTTCGTTCTTTTCAATATTATATGTATCAAACAATGCTTGACATGTGTTGATTGGTTTGGTTATTATATGATTTTTTGTAGCCAACTGGCGTTGATGCTATGGATGTTGATGTTAATGAAAATTTGAAATCGCAAGAAGATATCTTCAGTACTTCTGGTAAAGATTTATCTACTCAAGAAGTGCCAGAAGTAATATTTGACCTTTTTGGCTCACCTGAAGATCCTACATGTGGTCAGGTAATATATGCAAGTTTTTTTGTTTATTTATTAAGTAATACATACCCAAGTTTGTCCTGTTTTAACATTTATTTCATTAGGATGATAATGTATGTGACAATGAGCAAGTGATGATTGAACCCGAAACGAAAGATCCACCTTTTATTCCGGTAAACTCTTGTTGAACATTTTAATATAATAAAAAATGTAACAAAAATGCACTTTTAAAAGAAAGTAAACTTTCTTACAGGTTGATACTGGTTTTGGTGTTGATGAATATGTGGAAGAGAGTGGCGTGACGAGTGACGAAAAAAAGTTACATTCTCCTTATAATATGGTAATATTATGTGTAACATGTATACGCATATTTCTAATTACTCAGACACGCACAACTAAAAAATTGTAAACTTTTTTCCAGGTTGGGGCTGAATTCGAACACGATCAATCAATGGAAATGCAGGGGGTGATGAGTCATGATAAAAACTTACAGGTTAAGAATCTTGTTAAATATAAGTTAAACATGTATACTCACATATTAAATTCCTCGGACACCCAAGTATAAAAGAAAGTAAACTGTCTTACAGGTTTGTGAAAACGTAGAGGGGGGTGAATACGTTACCGTTTAAAAAACTTTATTACTTGTTGTATCAAATGTCCATTTTAGCTTGTTCTAATATGAAAGATGTTACTTGTAGTTTATGACCAACATAACTTATAACATGTTATCACCCAAGTACAATCAACAAGTCACAACACAAACAATCACATCATGCAAACATCAAAGTAACGCAATAAGTAAAGGAAAGTGCAAACCGTTCACAACACGAGTATTTATCGTGGTTCGGCTACAAGGACTCTTTTCCTTGCCCTACGTCCACGCCCCGAGTANATGGTGTTGCTTCTCAAAAAAGATATATGATTGTCTCTTTTGATTTGGTTAACCACAACTTTTCGGTAATAGATATTCCTGATAGGTTAAGAGTTCTACTTCCCGTACCTTTCTATATTTCAAATTTAAGAGAGTCTCTTGTTATTTTTGGCAACATGATAGGCAATCAGTGGAACACGTTCTTTATATGGCAGATAAAATTGGATGGTGTTAACAAAATAAAATCGTTTAAAACACTATTTAACATTTTCACTCCTCATTTACTAAAATTAATTGGGTTTACGAGTAGCGGGGATCCAATCTTAGAATCTGACCAGCCCTACCAAATGGATCACACTCTTCAAGTCTTCCAACTTCGGTCACAAGAATTTATAAATCTTCCTGTTGAAGCTGATGCAGGGTCCTTCTTCATATGCCCCTACAACGAATCGTTACTTCCGCTTACTCATCCAGATTGTTCAATATATTAGTTTATATCTTATGTAGGTTTATTAGTTAGTTGGTATGTGTTTTATCTGTAGTTTGTAAGTTATGACAAAGTTTGTACGTTTTTTATAACAGTTATGTATAATAGACCCATATTTTGTTTATAACTTTTTTATATGTTTCTTTATTCAGTACAAATGCAAATTAGTCAACCAAGTATTTAACGCAAGTATTTTTATTTTTTTCAGACCAGTAATATTGATGTAGATCTTGATTCAAAGGTTCGTTCTTTTCAATATTATATGTATCAAACAATGCTTGACATGTGTTGATTGGTTTGGTTATTATATGATTTTTTGTAGCCAACTGGCGTTGATGCTATGGATGTTGATGTTAATGAAAATTTGAAATCGCAAGAAGATATCTTCAGTACTTCTGGTAAAGATTTATCTACTCAAGAAGTGCCAGAAGTAATATTTGACCTTTTTGGCTCACCTGAAGATCCTACATGTGGTCAGGTAATATAT
>LBNU01035654.1:108760-122280 GCA_014162995.1 Artemisia annua
ACAAGTAACTTGTACATTTTACATTATGTATCAAGTTATACTTTTGTCATCAATCAAAACAAACAAGACTGTATAGATTAAATATCGTAATATTTGCACTAACAATCTCTCCCTTTTTGATGACTACAAAATATGTAAACGTGATAGATAGTAAAGTGTAAAAAAGTTACTTGTGTCCATATTACTTACTTGTATCCGTAACACCTTCTACATTTCCTTCTCCGTTTACACTCTTCTCCCCCTTTTGTCGAAACAAAAAGGTGTGTCCTTTGAGTTAACTTCATTTCTCCCCGAAAAGGCGAGCTTGCATCATCCCTAGTGAAGTTAAGTTATCTACTCCAATTCCCCATGGTTGTTGAATCCTCTAGGTTATTGCCCTTGTTTTGGAGCGGATCCATGGATCAAATTAAAGATGCTTATCCTACATCATGGTTAGTTATGCAATAAAAAAATATTGAAGAATATAGGATGGAGAAAATACACCTAGTAAACGATATACGTGGGTAAGCTATGTTAGACTATCTTCTCCTCCTTGACTATAGCTCCCCTTGATCAATACTCCCCGTTCCTAGGGTCCCAACGTATGATACAAGAAATAAGAAAGCTAGAAAAACAAAGATTAGTACATGATTAGCTCCCCTTTGATCAATACTCCCCGTTGCTAGGGTACCAACGTATATGATGCAAGGATGAAGAATCCTACAAAATAAAGGTTAGTGTAAGACAAAAATTGTCCTAGAATGAGTATGTGATATAAAACAATGATGCATTCTATAAATTGCTTGACGGAATCTCCCCTTGCTTTAGGGCGTCAATATGAAGCTACAAGACAAAGATTAGTATAATAGAAGCTATGTCTTAAGATAAATATGTCATATACGACCAATGGGTATAGACAATGCAATATGAATGCTTGATAGATATTCCTCCTACATCAAGAAGCACCTGCAATGAAAGAATGAAAATATTCGATGCAAACATCATCCTTAGATGAGTATGCTAAAAACGAATAAGCATATATAATGGTGAACCTACAATGAAAGAGTTAGTGCAATATATTTCATCTTTTTGACAAAGAAAAATATGATGTATATATATGCGATACATAAATGATAAAAGCGACTCAAAGTAAAGAACCATGAAATCAAAGATCTCATGAGATGTATTCTTCTAATAAGAATAACAATAAAAACGCGAATATAATATGATAAAATCCTACAAAGAAATGCCAAGAAGGAAGACATGAGGTTGAAATGCTTAAAGAGGGTGGTGCTAATGTTGGTGATGGTTTACTAGTAAGTGGTGCTAATGTAGGTGTTGATTTACTAGTGAAAGAAACGGTGGTGGTTATAATGAATGCAATGAATTTAGTGTTGGTTTACTAGAAAGATTCATGCGGTGATAAATCGGTAGATGATTCAAGATTGATAAAAGTAAGTTTTCGCTAATCAATGATTGTGATGATTAGTGAGAGTGATGATGGAAGTTGGTGGTGATACGTAGACAACTATTTAAAGAATTAAAAACTCGTGTGTATAGCAAATGCTATAATGAAAATAAGATTGTACATACTTATGCAATCTAAAATTCACAACTCAAGGGATAAAGGAATATGACTTTCGTAATGTTAAGAGAAAAAGAAAATGTTAATGGACATTGGTATTCAATGATGGTTACGGGTTATGATTTGATCGATTTATTATTGACGCTAATGAGAGCGAAATACATTTAGAAGGAATGACCTATACGAATGAAAATGGATGAAAGAGTACTAACATGGTTTAGACCTACATGACCTTTAACGACATTATCATCTACCAAAGATGATGTATCATGCCATAATGTATGCTCGAATGAAATTAAGAGGAAGTGAAGACAATGATTACTTAGGAATAGAAATTCCATATGCAACAATTTGAAATACTAGGTACCTATATGAGGATGAAAATGACATCATAAGATGCGAGAGTGTTGATTTGACCAATGTGTTGAGAATGAGATTTTTGATTAAAATATCATTTGCACTTACAATGACGTGCATGATATGTGTTGAGGAAGAAAAGGATGAGATCCTATGATGGTGTTCTAGACGATGAAGTTGTGAGATTCAGGTTAAAAGGAAAATCCTAGGCTCGTTAGTTGTGAGAGGTTTCAAGCAAAGGTATATCTACATATCTGGTTTCACTAATTCTAGTCAAAGTCTAAGGAGAATTAATGGTTCTTGTTTAAGAGATTTGTCAAACACATGATGTGTTTTTCACTTGATGAGATAATGGTACAAACTAATGATGTTGGGTTAAAAAGAAAGGCTTGAAGCACTTGTGGTTTTGTGAACCGATTTTAAGTAAATGATGTGTACCTATGTGTTGGTATTTTAGGTTGTAAGAAACATGAGTAGATGTTCATTAAATACATTATAACAAAATACAAATATGTGAATGAATTTCTCTCCGCCTCAATCGGTGGACATCCAACATATTGTGTAATGCATCGTATAAAGAATGATAAAGTGTTTAGGAGNGAAGCACTTGTGGTTTTGTGAACCGATTTTAAGTAAATGATGTGTACCTATGTGTTGGTATTTTAGGTTGTAAGAAACATGAGTAGATGTTCATTAAATACATTATAACAAAATACAAATATGTGAATGAATTTCTCTCCGCCTCAATCGGTGGACATCCAACATATTGTGTAATGCATCGTATAAAGAATGATAAAGTGTTTAGGAGGTTGAAGGTTAATGAAAATGATGAGCTTAATAATGTTTTTGCGGATGTTGGCTAGCATACAAAGAACTTCATCCTTGAAGTCATGTATTTATTCTCTATCAATGCGAGATGATCGCATGACGAGGCATGTGGTTTTCTCAAAGGATGTGGAAAGGATTAGAGTATTGTTATGGATGTGATTTTTGAAAAGCGGAGGTGGAAAGGATAAGAGTATTGTTATGGATGTGATTTTTGAAAAACGGAGGTGGAAAGGATAAGAGTATTGTTATAGATAAATAGTGAGGGAAGTGATTTTTGGAAAGCGGAAGCAATAATGCGAATTAGAAAGAGGTTGATTGAAAGACATCCAAACACAAATTTCAAGCCTCTAAAACTTAATACTATTAGCTTCAAAAGCTACATGCAAGAGAATGGGTCCCATAAACATATTAGAAATCTACGTAGCAACAGGAATTACAATTATGCTAAATAAGCATATAAAAGTTAGAACGAAATGAGATATCAAATAATTTGTTACCAACCTATAAGACAAAAGTCTTAATGACAAAAGATGTCAACATGATAGAAATCATAAGATAATATCTTATACAAACAGCACATTCGACTACTAGACATAAAGTTACCACACTGTACAATAACATAATGACAAATAATCATATTACGAGATAGCATGACATTGTTAGAGATACTTCATTGTGAAATAGTTGTTAGGGTTAGACACTTAAGCATATAATGATTTATGTGATTCATTTGTATGATAAAACGACTTCTAAATGTTTATCATACCAAAAGTACTTTGACAAATTACAAGTGCACACGTAGCGAACAAATAGTGTGACAAAGTCACAAAAGAAGCAAGACGAAAAATTCATGCGAACCATGTTTAAATTATAACATTTTGGAGCATGTATCATTTAGACTATCCTACGAAAAGGTTTAACTAATGTCAACAAAATACAAGAGCTTTCAAACATAGACACATCATATAAAAACATCATGTATCAAAATGACATATCATGAGTTAACAAGTAACACATTAATCTTGCAAAACATCATATAAAGAAAGAATGAAAAAATCATACAAATCAAGTTAACATTTAGTAGCATGTAACATATGAGCATGCAAACAAAACCTTTCCAAGGTTAACACATTTGACAATTAATCAAATAGTTATCAAACACTAAGATAATATCAAGACAATTAATCGTATGAAACAAGAGCATGTAATCAACACATGTATATGTAATGCAAGTCGGTTTAAAGACATCATATCTACTACTTGTTTGATTAATATTCCCAAGGCACGGTAAAATATCTTATTTTAACACTTACTTTAGGCAAGTATAGGAATAAAGATTTTTCAAGTTGGAGAATGAATATGAGACTATTACTAGCGGTGCTCAATTTAGGCTAAACACGACCATTTTTACGGGTGATACCCAACTTCTCTCCAGGAAGCAATTTAACCGTTAGGTTAGATTTAGTTTCTAGTGCAATAGGTTCTCCAGTAGTCATTCTTATGTTAGAAAGATTGGAATTCCTATCTTTGCTTATTGAAGTATATAAAAGATGATATTTTACCAATACTCGATTTAATGAGACACAACTATATCTATTAAAACTAAGGTGATGAAGATGTCATGTTTTACATGGGAATTTGACAAGAATGTGTCAAGAGATTTTAATCTTTGTGTTTGGAATCTAAGGTTGAATGATCTAAAGGTTGACATCTTTTATGTTGAGTTTAAGTATGTGTTATGCAAGTGATTTGATCACCTAAGACCAAGAGATGTGTTTGTGTGTGATGATTGAATATGTTAAGAACATTCTCAAGAAAGTTCTTTGGAACAAGTATATAAAGTTACTAACTTTTATAGATTTTGAGTATGCTCTAAAGATGTGTAGAATATGCATAAGGTTTGAACTAGACTATGAGCAAGGTTTGGTTATGATGTACGCTTGAAAGGAAATAGATACATATAGTGTCTTTTAATACGTAAGATTATCTCGTGGAATAAAGTCATCATGCTTATGAAAACAAGTATGACAAGATGATGGGAAGCTCTAGTTCATAGAACTTGCAGAAGTTTATTTAAGATCATAAACCAAATGAGGTGTAATGAAATCTCATGTAACGCAACCGTTCATGTTTCAAGGAGAGAATGATGCATAGGATTTACAATATCCTTTCAACAGGATGAAAACTTAACGCATGATTTCTTAGGCATAATGTCTTCCAAAACATCATGTTTTCCTAAATGAAGATATGAAGCCTAAGTGTTTGAATCGGATAGTCCTATCCTAAATATACTTGATCTCAAGATTATGATGTCAGGAGGAATTCATTCGAGTTTCTTATGTATACTCCTCAAGAATAATTGTTGCTTGGAGTGTATGAGGTTGGCTTTGAGATTGCATTTTAACATATGTTGTTAAAATGTTGATTTAAAGTTTAATGAAACTAATGCAAAGTTAAAACTTATGCAAAGTTAAAAGTATTACTAATACTTTGATAACTTGTGAAAGTGGTACTACTTAAACCTAGTGTAATTGAATGTGAGCATCATGCTCATTTGATGGTGAAGGTTCTAATCCTATAGGTGGTAAAGTATGGTTGAGTTTTGTTGGGTTTTATTGATTTGATGATACAAAACAAGAAGAATGAAACATGAAGGGCTTAAAGTGACAAGATGGGAAACTACAAAAAGATGGAGATTTTAGAAGATTCTAGAAGAATATTTAGTTTCCTAATTATATTAGAATTGTCTTTCTTGTAAACCCTAATCCTCTAGTATATAAAGAGGATATGGGTCATTAGTTTTAGGGTGCACAACTACAAAATATGTAGTCGACTAAAAGGGGTGTGTGTGTAGCCTAGGCGTAGTGCTCTAAACGCCTAGGGTTAGTGGTTAGTTAGTTAGTTAGTTTAGCCTCAAGAATCAGTTGATTCCTGTTTACAAGATTAGATTGTAACACGTTCTACCTTGATCAAGTAGAATTGGGGCTTGGAGGAAAACGTATGAATGTAAAACCTTGTTCATAATAATGTTGATTCTATGTTTGAATATTCCGCCTTCATTATTATGTGTTCCTAGATATGAGGTCTAAACAACCTCGAGTCATAAACGGTCCAAGAACTATCAAGGTGTTTAAGTTCTATCATGTGGTATCAGAGCCAGGGGCTCTTGATTTAGGATTGTACAAGGTTTTATGGTCGTTGGAAGAAAGCAGATATTAGGTTTCGTATTCTAGAATCTTTATCAAATCTTGACCAAATCATATTCTAAGATCTTCACACTATCCAAGAAAATCTTTCATAATCTTTCTAAGATATCTTATGAGATCTTTCTATATTTTGATGACACTATGCATGAGGTAATAACACCATTTTCATTTTGATTAAAATGTAAACAAAAGTTTGTTTGTAAAATGTATTACTTAATTATTTAATATTCTTAACTAGTTAAACATTCTAAATGGTTGGTCAAAGGGTTTGATCATAATGCCACATAACAAACATGTACGAACCTGTGTTGTAGCATACGAGGACTCGAGACGTTGAGAGGTGTTGAATGTATGTTGAGACAAAATAAGATTACAAGTAACTTGTACATTTTACGTTATGTATCAAGTTATACGTTTGTCATCAATCAAAACAAACAAGACTGTATAGATTAAATATCGTAAGATTTGCACTAACAAAGTTATTAAATGGTGGGAAATTTAAGTATACATACGTCAACGTTGGCAAGGTTGGGGACCAAGGGCGAAATTAGACAAAAACTTGTCCAATATGCTTATGTTTTGTGTTTGGGTTACACCCCAGTAAACCTGACCCAATGACCCGACCAACATAACCCTAAAAAGTTTCATAATAACCCAAATACATATAAAAATCAGTCATTCCACATTGTGAGAAACACCGTTGATGCAAGTTAAAGGAAAATGAAAAGGAACATATTTGTGACAACATTTAAATGTACAGAACCAGAAGACGAAGGAGAAGTGTTGTTCCGGATTCACACAAATGGGAGATTTGAATATACCCCACTCAGGTATTAAGGCGGATCCATTATTAATGTTAGTGCATTTAAGTATGATAGGGGTATCTTTAGTTCAACCCTAGATAATCTATTATCAGAGATTAAGGATCCAAAATGGGAGGTGTTTTTATGTCATCCAAATAAATCGCTAGAAAATGGTTTGCACTTGATTTATAGGGACCAGGATGTCCTTAAGCTATATGAGTTTGCGGAAACACACGAGTCAGTTGATATCTTTGTTATACATAGGCCCTAGATGTTAGCAGCATTTTACTTGGAAAACATTGGTTTTGAGGTTGTGGGTTGGTTAGAGGAAGATGCTAACTTCAGAATGTCAAGTGGGAGACCTTTTATGACTCGTCGTAAATGGAAGGGTATAGATGAGAAGAAATTGCAGGTTGGTGTTGTTATCAAATACGAAAAAGATGTTATCCATGACAAAAAAGCATAAACAATAAGGGAAAGGGTAAGCTGATTCTGGAAGAAGATGTTTTGCAAGAGGAAAAGGGCAAGGAACTTGTAAAAACTTATAAGCGAGGTTTTGATTTGAACGGGAAGGCCATAATGGTTGAATTTCCTGGTTTTGATGGTGAAAACATTGCTGATGGTGCTGGTGATTGTGATGTTATGCATAGTGGTGCTAATAAATGTTTTAAAACCAGTGAAAAGNTGATTCTGGAAGAAGATGTTTTGCAAGAGGAAAAGGGCAAGGAACTTGTAAAAACTTATAAGCGAGGTTTTGATTTGAACGGGAAGGCCATAATGGTTGAATTTCCTGGTTTTGATGGTGAAAACATTGCTGATGGTGCTGGTGATTGTGATGTTATGCATAGTGGTGCTAATAAATGTTTTAAAACCAGTGAAAAGATTACTAATTGCGTACTGGCCCTTTGTGCCAACAAGCCATCCTAAGTAACGTTTCAGTGACAGGATGAATGTTTTTGTATGTTGATAATCCAGTTCCAGTATGTACATCGTTAGAAGGTGCATCAGGTGAAGGTTGTGCAGTGGAGGCCGCATCATCTTCTCCAATTTCGTGTTAATTATCAGTAGAACCTTGTATCAGACAATGTTTTAACTCATTTTCATGTTGTATCAGATTTTGTTTGGCCAGTTGACTACTGTAAGTCAAAGTATCCAAATGCTAAATGCTAAAAACTCAATGTCTTAACTCATTCTCATGTTGTCTAATACATTGTTTGGCCAATACATTATATTTCATGGCTGTACATATTAGATATTCGTTGACATATAAAAAGTCAAACTAACCAAATGCTAAATGCGATGGTATACGCACCACAATCGATCACACTTTTGTATCACCAAAACCAAACCCAGTGGCCACTTAACATTTGATGAACCTATGTTCAAACCATACCTAGTAATTGTACAAGGTTACATCAGATACAAATGCATATGCTTTACATATTTTAACATGTAACTCCAATATGTTAATACTAATCCAAACACCCACTATAGTTAAAAGGGCAAATCGTTTAATTACTTAGACATATAATAATCAAACTGCCAAATTGACTTGTAACAGTGAAATTAAAGAATTAACAAGAACATGCAAATTATTGATTGCGAAACACTATCATTTATTCAAAACCCAGATTTTTATTGATTGATCTCATGTTGACAACCATTACAAACTTCACTACCATCTAAACATACACTTAGCTTGACCCACAACTTTCCCTATCAGCATTTTCCTTCATTTCCTTTAGATATTTAAAAAGAGCTTCAAGTTTTGTAATCCTTGTTTCCAACTCATCAAACTTTGGTAAACCATTGTTGGCAGCCTCTTCCGTCTTCTTAGCCGACAAACGGTGTTCCTTGGAGCAATCCTCTTTCCTCAACCCACTGTACAAAGCCTTCCCCTTATCGTTTTTTGCCATTCTTAGTTAGTTTGATTGAATGTATGTGTGCTGCGATGTTGAAAGTTTATGATTTTATTGAATTTAATAGAATGTAGGGTTAGACATTAACCATACCCTAGTTGCAAATGTGGTTGGACTATATTGCCCTTGGAAATGAATCAAAACTGAGCGTTGACCTCACCATTTCTGGTCAAGGGACGCATTCGGCCTCAAAATCCATAATTTTGGACGCCAGGCGACGATTTTGAAAAGTTAAAGGCCATGACGATGTGTTGTGAAAAGTTTAGGGACCAACGATGTATTTTAGTCTTAATTGTTTAATAGTCAAATGTCAACCATAGTCACACATATTCGGCAAATACATTTCTAGACTTTTTTATTTGAATGAAAAAAATTTATAACTTTATTACGGAGTTAATTTTTAAAAGTTCGACTAATTTGTTAGTCACTTTGACGTTCTCACAAGAGTTTCAAGTTCAAATCTCACGCCTACTCTTTTCAAGGTGGCTAGGAAAATGTTTGATACGGTTACGATAATATCCTAGTTAAACCATATACATGTGAATTTTAAAGACTTATCCTTGTCAGAAGACCTAAACAAAAAGATGTCTTACCCATTTACCCAACGAGACATTATAACATATTATTTCAGATAGTTTTGTACCTTAATATTGACATTTTAGGCCGGGTGTATTATTCACCTGACAAGCATTTCTATCTCAGCGTCTCATCATCTTTCTAAGACACCATCTTATCATCACTTGTATAGACGTAGTGGTCACTGCCTATATGCCCCTTCGTTAGATGGTCAGTACCACCAAATCATACTAAAAGTGGTACCACCACACACAATAATGACACACCAGTATTGATGATGACGCGCGGTGGAGGTGCCCCACGGGTGGTGAAGAACCACCATTCGCATGATCTTAGGAAAATTTTATTAATATAAGCCGACTACTAGTGTCGGTTGTTACTGATAATTTTTAAGGTGTAGGGCCTCCATAGGAAATCGCATGAAACTTTCCCTTTGTATGTTGAAGAGTGAACAACAAACCAAAAAATAAATGGACATATTCCCCCTTTAATAAAATATTCCTACCAACGTTATCATAAAAAAATAAAACCTTTTTGGTCGTACGTGCACGAGCGGATGTATGTTATCTACTTATCTTGTGCATGAATGCTATTGGTATCATAATGCTTGTGGGCTACTAGCTAGTTACAAATTGAATATAATCATATATGCTTCAAGCTATGATACATTTTTATCTTCTTTCTCAAATACGCGTTTATGACTTGTGCACTGTAATATAAAAGATTTTAGTCTCAATCATAATGTGAGACCATTTACTTCTTAAGAGAGCATGTTGGATACAGAACATTCATTGTTAGATTTCAATTAACATCCCATTTAAACGATAAACACCTTACCTCTTACCTAGCCAAACACAATCGGACTTTATTTATTTATTTATTTATTAACAGCCGTCAAACGTATTACCTCTTACTTAGTAAGAGATGAGAGACTTGTCTTATTGACTCTTATTATGTCTTAGAATGTGCAATAGTTTTTTATTATCATAAATTTTCTTAAATATTTGGATTTACATAAATTTTCAATAGGTATTAACATAATTTATTTAATGTTTAATTGACTTTGTTAAGTGTATGAAGAAAATGTTTCGTTTTATATTTATAAAGTTACTTAATCATCACAATGCGATACACCAACAATATACCCAATCTCTTCGGAGCGGGGATTCATCACAATCCGATGATTTTATTTATAAAGTTTGCAAATTAATCATTCATACAATTTAATAAAACAA
Source organism: Artemisia annua (assembly GCA_014162995.1). NCBI lineage: Eukaryota > Viridiplantae > Streptophyta > Magnoliopsida > Asterales > Asteraceae > Artemisia > Artemisia annua. Next base: position 119,249 of record LBNU01035654.1, read on the forward strand.
ACACTATTTGATTTACATTCAAACTTTGTATTCATCTCTTACCTATAGGATGTGATAGTCTTAATAAAACGAACAAACACTTTAATTTATATAAACATTTGAGTATACTCTTTGTCATTAACTGTGATGCATTTCTCTACATTTTAGTATTTATAGTAAAACTTCAAGAAAGACCTTGCGTCTTGGTTTGTTTTTTTTTAAATTTGTTAAGTTAACATAAATAAGCAAAACTCATTTGTTTTATACTGGTATAGTCTTTGTCTTTTCCTCATGAAAGTGCCACAAACGCGTTGGAGCGTATGAAATTATGAAGTCTTTGAAGGATCCAAGCTGGATACCAGCTGTCTGTACGCATTACCCAAATCATGTTTTTCATAATATTCAATAATTTATGATTTTAACTACTGACCGTCTGACTCGTTATATCCCTATATAGGCTATAGCCCATATCGATGGTTGGCTTTTGTCAAGTCAACTCCTTTATACCAATGCCATCCTTTTCTCGACTTCACAAAACTTTTAGGTTTTGAAGGAAAGTAGACGCTTGAATGCTAGTCCCAAAAGTAAATTCCAATTAGCTTATAAAAATCTGACGACTGCACATTCGATCTTTTTTACAATATGGATCATTTGAACATGTTTTGATAAAATTTGTTCACAAAAATTAAATGTCGTTACAGTATAGTAAGGCTCATCATGGTCTAAAAACCGGACCAGATCAGATCGAACCAAATACCGGTTTGGTCCAAAACACCGGACCGAAATGTTCTATCCGGTCCGGTTCGGTTTGTCGGTCCGGTCCGGTCCAACAAAACATAATAACCGATTTTACGTAAGACTGAATATGAAAAAGGGTGAACCGAGAATCAGGCTAAAATATGTTTGATCTGGTCTGGCCGGTCTGATTCGGTCCGGTTTCTCGGTCCGATCCAGTATGTGGTTCATTATGCTTAGCCTCGTGAGTTATTGACTAGTGTTCAACTATGATTCAAATTCTATTAACTACTTATACGTAAATAGTGCTAAACACATACTAGTAGTACAATTTGTCTATCATGTACCAAGTCAACTAGATTAATACCTATTTAAAACAACAAAATAAACTAGATTAATACCACATTTGACTAGGAATTTATTTATTATTGTGCATATTTTAGCATATTTCACGAAGCTTCGTGAGATGCGGCATATATGCGCGATACACCTCCCCTTCATACTTTTTAAGTTTTTATTTTTATCAAAGCTACCCCCTTCTTACTGATTATTAAGAAAATTTTTCTAGGTTTTAACTACCCTGCACAATATATTCCTTGGTCTTGGATTCTAATTTTGTTAATTATTGTAACATTTTAGCTTCGTAAGTTTATAACATCGGTACGCAATATATGAAAACGAATTGAATGCTAAAACAATTATACTAAGCTATAATAATAGAGGGAGTTTTTTTTTTTTTTTTTTTTTTTTTTTTTTTTTTTTTTTTTTTTTCTGCCCACGTACGATATTGTGTCCATGTTCCTCGTCCACAAGGAGAGGAAAGATACGCTTCATCTTGAGCGTATTAGATCTCGATCCAATGTATGCTTGTAACAACATTGTGTAGATTGTTTAATACTGTCCCTATGCTAGTTAGAAGAATGTATATAGTAAACATCCTGCATCCAAAAAAAAAAAAAAAAAAAAAAAAATCATGTTCATTTAACATTTTATGTAGTATCTTTTAACATGCTATATATGGATCCAATCATCTAAAAAAATAAATTACCACCGACCGATTAGTAAAAATACAGGACATGCAATTAATAGATACATTTGAACTTAACATTTTGCGCGGGGCTCACATCACATGCTCACCTTCATCGACTTGCTACTTCAACTATAAATAACCGTCAAATGTTTACTAGTACAATCACCATCATATCAACAACACTACATTGCTTATATTGCCAAAATTTAACCAAAAAAATGAAGCCCTCATTTGTAGTTCTACTCATCCTTGCAATTCTCTTCACCTCTTCCGTCTTCGAATCCATCAATGCAATCTCTCCAACATCCGCACCAGTCTCGACCCCAAGTACGTAATTCATCTATCCAACCATCCTTATATAACTTTTCTAACTGTTCGTTAAAATGTAGCCTTTTTAAGTATATAAATAGTTTCTAAGCAAACTTAGTCATTCTACTTAAAATTGTACAGTAGATAAATAGTTCTAAACACTCGCTTTTCAATCACAACATACTTTTAGAGATAAAATAAGTAGGTTTGTATGTGATGAATATCAATTAATGATCATATGATGATAATGCAGGTAAATTTGGGTGTGACAAGAAGTGTGAATTGAGATGTTCAAGATCGGGATGGAGAGACAGATGCCTCAAGTATTGCGGCATTTGTTGCGGAAAGTGCAACGGATGTGTTCCTTCGAGTCCGTACGTAAGCAAGTCTCAATGCCCATGCTACCGTGACATGAAGAACCCAAAGGGCAAAGACAAGTGCCCTTGAATTTTTATATCTTAGTTAACGAAAGTATTTGTGTTTGAGTATGTACGTTTATTTGGTATATGGCCGCTATTTTATATTTACATAGGAGTTGTAAGTGTGATAGAATAAGTTTCTTCGGTTTTACGAAGAAAGCATATTGTATTATTATTGGAATAATAACATATCAGTGTTCATTTTGGAGAAATATTGTATACGGTTTCATAAGTGTTACTAGTACAATGTTTTACTTATTGGTACGAAAATGGGAACAATGATCAATAGCCCGACAATAGGTACTAAATGGTGTCTGTTTGTATACATGTGAGATGTTTAAAGTAAGAGACACATATGAGTAAGTTATTTGTTTCTGTATCATCAACCATTTTTATTACAGTAAATGACCTTTTCACCCTTTGTGTAATTTTGAACGAACAAATGCTGTTCTTTCTTTCGCATCAATATATTTTCCATGGTTTCAAGAAACGAACAATTTCCAAAGTTATATTTAAGAAAGGAATAAATTTTGAACTTATGAAATGCTAAATAAATAGTG
>LBNU01035656.1:4133-25818 GCA_014162995.1 Artemisia annua
ACTTGTTGATATCGTAGTTTACAATTGTGCAAGTCTTTTGGTATCATATAAAGTTCGGATTGGTGTTTTCATAAACAAAGTTTTTGTAAATTAAAAAGACGTAAAACTATTCAACCCCCCTTCTAGTTTTCCACAATTGGTATCAAGAGCCACGTCAAACAAGATTTTTAAAATATATTGTATTTTAAAACTTGAAATCGATCTATGGAAATGGAAAAATATTTAGAAGGGAAAATTGCTTCTAAACCACCATTTCTTGAAAATGAAAATTTTCTTACATGGAAAAATCAATTCGAAAGTTATGTGAAATCAATAGACTATGATCTTTGGCATGTCATTTCAATTGGTGATATTAAATCAATAAGTACTACTTTTGAAAAAAAAAAATAACTTGGCAAAATTTATTATATACAAAGCTATTTCAAATGTTGAGTATGAAAGAATATTTTTTTGTCAAACGGCAAACGATATGTGGAAAAGTCTTTCAAAATATCACCAAGAAGAATGTCAAGCCAAAGAAAAACTTACACATGAGTTAGTAGCAAAAGAAAGTATTGTAGATAAATATTTAGTTGAAATAAGTACAAGTGCTACTAGTTCAAATGTCTTATATGTAGGTAATGATACCGAAAACAACATGAGCCATGACAAGAATAAAAAAGAAGGCTATGTAGAGATGCCAACCAAGAAGGAACGAAGCGACGATGAAGATGAAGATTCTAGTTCCAAAAGTGAAGACGAAGAATATGCAAAGGTTGTTAAAGAATACAAAAGACTTATCAAAAAGCGACAAAGAGAACAAAATAAAAGGAAAACAACTCGAAGGAAAAGATTTGGCGATGAAGAACAAGAATGTTTCGTTGCTCAAGCGTCAAATGAAGTATGCCTAAGAATTAATTTGGAGCCCGATGAATGGGTAAAGGATAGCGGGTGCTCAAGACACATGACGGGGAATCGCAAGCTATTTTCTACATACAAATCATGCAATGGAGGTAATGTCATTTTTGGTAGTGATCGTCGTAGAAAAATTATAGGCAAAGGTATGATCTCTCAAGACTCCATATCTATTGAAAATGTTGAACATGTAGATAACTTAACATATAACTTGCTTAGTGTAGGACAAATATGTGACAATAAGTGTAGGGTTACCTTTACCGATAGGAATAGTGTTATTATTAAGGATGATAAAGTCATAGGTAGAGGAATTAGGAAAGGCGGCGTATATATCATGAAACTAGGAGATAAACTGGAAGATAAGATATGCCTAGCAACCTTAGACGAAAACTCCACTTTGTGGCATAGGAGATTAGGTCATGCAAACATGCAACAAATACAATCATTGGTGTCTAAGGAACTAGTTAGAAACTTGCCTAGCCTAAAATATAATCAACACTTTTGCGATGCCTGTAAGATAGGAAAACAAGCACATGCTAGTCATAAAGCTAAGAATATAGTATCCACCACTAGATGCTTAGAACTACTTCATATGGACCTCTTCGGTCCATCCGCGGTGCGGAGCTACGGTGGCAATCGCTACACGTTAGTTATAGTAGATGACTATTCACGATACACGTGGACTAGGTTTCTAAGCGATAAAACCGAGGCCTTTGATAAATTTGAGACATTTAGTAAAATGATACAAAATAAGCTAGGATGCTCTATAGTTTCAATTAGGACGGACCATGGTAGGGAATTTGATAACGAAATACAATTCGGAAAATATTGTGATTTAAATGGAATATCTCACAACTTTTCCGCTCCACGAACACCTCAATCAAATGGAGTAGTAGAAAGGAAAAATAGGACTTTACAAGAAATGAGTAGAACTATGTTAAACGAGCAATCTATCCCACAAAAATTTTGGTGCCATGCCGTAGATACTTCAACATACATACTTAATAGGGTGTCTATTAGACGAATACTAGGAAAAACTCCTTATGAGTTACTAAGAGGTAGAAAACCAAACATAGGCTACTTTAAGGTATTTGGAAGTAAATGTTTCATTCTTAACACAAAGGATTATCTTACTAAGTTCGACCCTAAGTCATATGAAGGAATCTTTCTAGGATATTCGCAAAGTAGTAAAGCATATATAGTCTTAAATAAACACACTATGAAAGTAGAAGAATCCTTAAACGTAACCTTCGATGAAACTCCTCCACCACCTAAGACATTACCCTTAGAAGATGATGATGTTATAGAGGAAGAAGCTATTGAGGTTAGTAAAACAAAACCTTTAGGAAATGATATTGAAGAAGAAAATTTAGAAGAAAACGAAGTTATAAATATTAAGGAATCTAGGTCACACCCATTAGACAACATCATAGGTCACCTAAACCAACGAACACTTAGATCACAAGCGCAAGACAAAAATAATTTCTTTTGTTTTGTGTCGACAATAGAGCCTAAGAATATAAATGAAGCCTTAAAGGATGAAAGTTGGATTATGGCTATGCAAGAAGAATTAAATCAATTCAAAACAAATGATGTTTGGGAACTAGTCCCAAATCCTAGGAACGTGACCATAATAGGAACTAAGTGGTTATTTAGGAATAAATTAGATGAGAATAGAATAGTAACTAGGAACAAAGCTAGGTTAGTCTCCCAAGGTTATAATCAACAAGAAGGAATTGATTATGACGAAACTTATGCCCCCGTAGCTAGATTAGAATCCATTAGAATCCTTTTAGCTTATGCCTGCGCCTTAGACTTTAGGTATGGATGTGAAGAGTGCATTCCTTAACGGTTTTATCAATGAGGAGGTACATGTGGCACAACCTCCAGGATTCATTGACTTCGCAAAACCTGATTATGTTTATAAACTAAAGAAAGCTTTATATGGTCTTAAGCAAGCTCCAAAGGCTTGGTATGATAGACTAAAGGCGTTCTTGGTTAAACATAATTATTCCATGAGAATGGTAGAAAACACTCTCTTCACTAAAAGAAGTAACCCACATATTATCATTGTTTAAATATATGTTGATGATATTATATTTGGCTCAACTTGTCAAGAAATGTGTGATGAATTTGCCAAAATCATGCATGATGAGTATGAGATGAGTATGATGGGAGAACTAAAATTCTTCTTAGGACTACAAATAAAACAATTAGAAGATGGAATACTTTTTAACCAATCTAAGTACATTAAGGAAATGTGATGCGTGGTTTTGTGACCTTACAACAGGTTTTACCTCTCGAGGGATCTCAAGAGGCTTACAACCCCACCAGGCAGTGTACCTGACCGATGTAGTATAGGATAGTGGTAAGTACAGGGGATTAATCATTCTCTCACAGGGAATAGTGTTCGTTAGGATAGAAAAACTACTCTAATAGGTCTAAGGGTGAAGGAAGATTCTTTTTGTATTTTTATGTTTTTAGGAAAGCAAGTAAAATCTCGGTTTTCAAGGAGTGGGCGGAATTAGTTGCTAGTCAACTAACCCAAGATAACTACAATTGCAAGTAAAATAAAATAACTAAACTATTTGGTTGTGAAAACTATATGGAAAAAAGTTGTGTTTACTTAGACATCATTACTCCCTAACTATCTTTTACCGGTTAATTGATATGTATGTTACTTGTGTGGATGAAGGGTGTATTCCTAATAAATCATGGAGTGGCATACATATCTCTCCAATTCTATGAGCTCTTATCTCCTCCTATGCCATGCACGGCACAACCATAGGGATTGTAAACAGTGGCTAATGCGTTAAATACTACCTTAATAGCCTAGTATGCCTTAGCTACATGTTTCCCAAGACGCTCAAGCACGTTACCATAAAGGAGGTTGGCCAGTTTTCTTGAGCCTAACATTGATGGAACAATCATCCCATTAAACAACAACACATCAATTAACCAATAATTAATAGTTAGGTTTCATTAGATCTAAGCAAACACAAAGAGAATTTAGCTACACATGTTAATTAAAAGACAAGCAAAAGAGATAATCAACCAACATATAGACATATTGATTAAATTGAAGTGAAGACTTATCTTTAATTAAGCATGAGGGTTCCAAGGGTTGGAAACCCTAAAAAGTACAGAAAATTCATCTAGGGTTTGGTGCCAAAATTTCTCCACAAAGTTCCACACTAATGAATGAAAAATAGAAAACTATATATAGACTTTTACACTCTGAGGCGTCAGTTTATAGGGTCTGACGCCGTCAGCCCGCCGCCATAAGGTTTCTCGGATGGCCTAGATCCACTTCTGACGCCGTCAGCCTTTGTTGCCTTCTGGGCCGTCACTCTTTAAATTTCAACCTGACGGCCTACCACCAATAACACATGACGGCGTCAGGTATAAAGTTCCCAAATCTTTCTGGCCCGTCATTTGAAAATTGGTTTTCACTCTTTTGTCAATGCTTGCTGGCGGCGTCACCTTTTGAAACTTTGTCGTTTTCTTCACTTTATGCTCCAAAAACATCCAAATATGCATGTTTTCCAGAATTCTTCTCAAAAGTACCTAAAATGACAAAAGGAACGATTTAGGGCAATATTTGATCATATTTATACGAATTTGGGCTTAAATGACCCCCTAAAAGCGTAACACTTTTCGTGTCATCAAATACCTTTACACTTGGGATTTGCTTGTCCTCAAGCAAATGAGCTTTTATTCCAATCAAAATATGAGTTAGGGGTCATTTAACACAAATATAAAAGTAATTACAACAAATAGTTATTTGACCCTAATCATAACAAGCACGGAAATCATACACTAGCACCTCACAAATATTGTTTGGATACTCTCACCTCTCAAATGTCATAGAAGTATATCTCATAAATGAAAACGGAAAATAACACTCACTACCTGTCATAGCAAATAGATTACCATAGGCTTGGGAGAGGATCAATTACTCCTCCACTAGGCGTAAGCACCTAAGATAAACTATCAAAGAGGGCTTTCCAAAGGGTTATAACGTAAGGTGTAGGGATATGATAAACACGGTTTGGTTAGAATAAACGGTATTTTAATGGTGGCAAGTTAATTATCATGATCAAATACATGCACTCTACATCGTTGCTTAAGCCAAGACTCGACTCGAACTTAAACTAAAAATGAAATAACAAAAACTAAAAATAAACATAAAAGGAAACGGGATGGTAGTCCGTATGTTTTTCTACTTTCTTTTTCATATTTTTTTTGTATTTTTCTTGATTTTTCGATTTTTTTTTTCATACACTCTTGCCCTACCATCCAAAATAATACATCATAGGGGAGTCGCATTCCCCTTACACTTGAATCTTTACATAACTTTACAATTACTATTCTAATGACTCGAATTAAGATAATTGAAAAACTTGGAGTACTTTTAAAATGTTTAGCACATATGGGGGTAATAATGTTGTTCTTCCCCATTACTCCATTACACTACTACTTTACCCATGAGTCCCAATCTTCCCAAAACAATATGTACAAGGATATGACTTAACTTAGCAACCATGTAATGACTAGATAATTAACTAAGGGTTTAACAAATGTTGTTACAATAATGCACCAAAGGTGGGTGCATACAAGGTAGGCTAAGGCGATTTGGGTGTACATTTAGTGGGGTGTAAACAAATTCTCACTTTGAGTAAGATGCTCAAAGTTCGAAACGAAAGGATAGGCTCGGAGGGGTGTACTAGGGGTATTGTGTACCAAAAATGGATACAACGCAAAGGGTGTGGGAGAATTACTTGACCAATGAAGTCAATGTAATTATAAAAAAAATACGGGTGTAAAACAATGGGTTAATCCTAATGCCTCTTATCATGTAGTTAATCTTAACTACACGAATGTAGTCTCACTTGTGGACTTGAGATGGTCCTAACTCAAGTTCTAGAATCTAAATGCTACCGGTACTCACATCATAGCACCAAAGATGGGTGCTTTTCCTACCAATTCTAGGGGCGAACCTCACATATTTGGGGTGGAAAAATTTTTTAGTTGTACAGTTTTTTGCTAGTCATACAATTTCCTATCCATGAGACGCTCATTAAGATCAAGGTTTCACTTCTAGATGTTGTAAAAATTTTTAAATTGGCGCTAAAATTGCCATAACAAATATTTCTCTTGGTTTTATTACAAATTTACTATCAAACAAAGCAAAACATCAAGCATAAGTGCATTCTCAACGGTGCCTTCATTTACCCCCTTACACTTAAACCAAACATTGTCCCCAATGTTCAAATAGAAGATGTAAAAGTAAATAAAATGAAAGAATGAAATCAAATACTCCCCTGAATCATTTGATGTGTATAGTGAGGTAACACGGTTAGATCTTCTTCCAAGAAAGACGAGCGTTCAAAGCTTCCCTTCCAAAATATAAATCATCTTCTTGTCCAAAATAACCTATTAACCTGAAAAAGATAAAGGCCAACCTCGCATAAATCTGCGGTAAAATCTATATACTAGGATATAATGCTTGTGGAATGAATATTTTGCAGAATTCCTGGAGATTATAAGTTAAAGAATTAACAAAACTTTTTATGTTTCCGGAAGAAATACAAAACTTTCAAAAATTGCAGAAAAGTTTAACCTGACGCCGTCAGGTGTTATGCCTGACGCCGTCAGAATGATCTGACAGAATTCTCATGTTAAGTTTCCGGAAAAAATTCTGGAAAAACTAGATCTTACTTCCTGGAATTCCTGCAAAAATTCATTATGACTCGATACAAGCATTTGACTCAAACAAATACTAATATGTATGTTAATTTCATTGTTATGATTCATGTTCATTCGTTCTTTATAAACCGATTTAGATTTCCCTTACACTTAGCTTTTGCAAAATACCTTTATATGTAGTTAAGACGGAGTTAAAAACAAAATAAAGCATTTTCACAATTTAGTTTGAAGCATGAATCAATAACAAGAAATATAACTTACATACGGAAACAAATGAAATCAAATAAACAAATAATACACACAAAGCATGGGTTGCCTCCCAAGAAGCGCTTGTTTTTGTTCGAGTCACGAGCCTGACTCTACCCTTATTTAACGGAAATAGGGGAGGTTTTCCCTACACTTAGGATTAAGTGCGGGTGATAGTAGCGATACACACCATTTTGGTGGTAGTATGCCTCGTGAGGAAAGAGTGGTGGATGAATTATATGCTTAAATGGGTATGCTCCTTTCATCATAACCTTACCTAGTTCAATTGGGTCAATTGGCGAGTTGAAGTTTTCTCCTAAGAAAGGATCACCTTCTATCAATTTTGAGAGATTCCTAGTTGGGAATCCATCTTGACCTAATAAACCCGGTTTAAACCCATAATGTTTTTTGTNCATTCAACTTATGGTTCACGGTTAGGAAGCTTTCCTCAAAAATTTTCCAAAGGGTCTCACTAAAAGGAATTGATCCTGAAAATGATCGTCTAATAGAAATTACACATGCATAAAATTCATCAAACCCATCAAACTTTACCCCCAACTCCTCTTGGATATCACTAAGATCACACAAAAATTCATTGGAATGATAAGAAGCAAATCTATTGGTGAAATATACTTGTTCCTCCATTGTCAATGATCTAAATGGAATTTCATCCGCCATAGTGACAAGTGAAAATGGTTTTACAAACAAAGGGCACAAAGAAAAAGATAGACTACAAGAAAGCTGCTAAAAAGAAAATAAAAATCTCACTAGATAGGAATCTAGTGAGTAGACCTAATAAAATAAAAATTCTACCTAAACAATAACTATTCCCCGGCAGCGGCACCAAAAACTTGATGCGTGGTTTTGTGACCTTACAACAGGTTTTACCTCTCGAGGGATCTCAAGAGGCTTACAACCCCACCAGGCAGTGTACCTGACCGATGTAGTATAGGATAGTGGTAAGTACGGGGGATTGATCATTCTCTCACAGGGAATAGTGTTCGTTAGGATAGAAAAACTACTCTAATAGGTCTAAGGGTGAAGGAAGATTCTTTTTGTATTTTTATGTTTTTAGGAAAGCAAGTAAAATCTCGGTTTTGAAGGAATGGGCAGAATTAGTTGCTAGTCAACTAACCCAAGATAACTACAATTGCAAGTAAAATAAAATAACTAAACTATTTGGTTGTGAAAACAATATGGAGAAAAGTTGTGTTTACTTAGACTTCATTACTCCCTAACTATCTTTTACCGGTTAATTGATATGTATGTTACTTGTGTGGATGAAGGGTGTATTCCTAATAACTCATGGAGTGGTATACATATCTCTCCAATTCTATGAGCTCTTATCTCCTCCTATGCCATGCACGACACAACCATAGGGATTGTAAACAGTGGCTCATGCGTTAAATACTACCTTAATAGCCTAGTATGCCTTGGCTACATGTTTCCCAAGACGTTCAAGCACGTTACCATAAAGGAGGTTGGCCAGTTTTCTTGAGCCTAACATTGATGGAAAAATCATCCCAACAAACAACAACACATCAATTAACCAATAATTAATAGTTAGGTTTCATTAGATCTAAGCAAACACAAAGAGAATTTAGCTACACATGTTAATTAAAAGACAAACAAAAGAGATAATCAACCAACACATAGACATATTGATTGAATTGAAGTGAAGACTTATCTTTAATTAAGCATGAGGGTTCCAAGGGATGGAAACCCTAAAAAGTACAGAAAATTCGTCTAGGGTTTAGTGCCAAAAGTTCTCCACAAAGTTCCACACTAATGAATGAAAAATAAAAAACTATATATAGACTTTTACACTCTGACGGCGTCAGGTTATAGGGTCTGATGCCGTCAGCCCGCCGCCATAAGGTTTCTCGGATGGCCTAGATCCACTTCTGACGTCGTCACCCTTTGTTGCCTTCTGGACCGTCACTCTTTAAATTTCAACCAGACGGCCTACCACCAATAACACCTGACGGCGTCAGGTGTAAAGTTCCCAAATCTTTCTGGCCCGTCATTTGAAAATTGGTTTTCACTCTTTTGTCAATGCTTGCTGACGGCGTCACCTTGTGACTCTGACGCCGTCAGGTAGTAATTCCAGCTGCTTTTGAGACTTTGTCGTTTTCTTCACTTTATGCTCCAAAAACATCCAAATATGCATGTTTACCAGAATTCTTCTCAAAAGTACCTAAAATGACAAAAGGAACGATTTAGGGCAATATATGATCATATTTATACGTATTAGGGCTTAAATGACCCCTAAAAGGGTAACACTTTTCGTCTTNCAATGCTTGCTGACGGCGTCACCTTGTGACTCTGACGCCGTCAGGTAGTAATTCCAGCTGCTTTTGAGACTTTGTCGTTTTCTTCACTTTATGCTCCAAAAACATCCAAATATGCATGTTTACCAGAATTCTTCTCAAAAGTACCTAAAATGACAAAAGGAACGATTTAGGGCAATATATGATCATATTTATACGTATTAGGGCTTAAATGACCCCCTAAAAGCGTAACACTTTTCGTCTCATCAAAATGCTTAAGAAATTTGGCCTAGAAGACTCTAAACCACTTAAGACACCTATGTCTACGGAAATTAAACTCACAAGAGATGAAGAAGGTGAGTCCGTAGATAACACTAAGTATAGAGGAATGATAGGAAGTTTACTACAGTTAACGGCAAGTAGACCCGATATCATGTATAGTGTTTGCCTTTGTGCTCGCTTTCAAGAGGATCCCAAAACCTCTCACCTAGAAGCGGTTAAGCGTATCTTCCGATACATTAAAGGCAGTATACACTTAGGATTATGGTATCCTAAGGGATCCGGCATAGAAACCATTGTCTATGCGGATTCGGATCATGCGGGAGACTGCGTAGATAGAAAGAGCACTCGCGGTATTTGCACATTTATGGGATGTTGTTTAACATCTTGGTTTTCGAAGAAGCAAACCGCTCTTACTATTTCTACCACCGAAGCCGAATACGTAAGCGCTGGAAAGGCATGTCAACAAGCACTATGGATGAAACAAGCTCTCGTAGACTATGGCATTAGGTTAGAAAATATCCCCATTATGTGCGATAACAAAGGAGCTATAGACTTAAGTAAGAATCCCATTCAACACTCTAGGACTAAACATATAGAAATACGCCATCACTTCTTTAGGGATAATGTACAAAAAGGAAACATCACTATAGAAAAGGTAGCTTCGGAAGATAACATAGCCGACATATTCACTAAGCCCCTTAAGCGTGAATCATTTAACCACTTGCGTTTAGGATTAGGAATGATGGAACAAACAGATTGAATTTTCTTGAAAAATCAAAACTTTCTGAAATTTTCAAAATTCTGGACACTTTTTAGTGACAGATGGGCGGACCCCTTAAATATATAAGGGCGACCCCCTTAAAATTAAGGGGACCGGCCTCTATTTAAGGGGGCCGGCCATCTAATGGTAAAAAGTTCTTTGTTTTTCTTTCTTTCTTCTCAAATCTGAGTCTAGGATTCTATTTTGCACAAAATCAGGAATTGAGATATTTTGTTTGCATAATTATACTTTCAATAAAAACCTCAATTCTTTTCCAAAACATTCTCACGATTAGGAAAACTCATTGTTGAATAATGATAAAAATGTTTTTCTAAAATCATGCATAATAATCTTACTCTCGTTATCTATAAGTATATAATCTAATGTATACTTATATATAACATTTAGAAGTAAGCAAATTTAATTCAAGGAGACTAAAGATTGTTTCTTAGGATTATTATTAGTTCTTCATAAGAGTCGAAGCAATCATTACTCCACATTTGTTTCATATAGGCACAATCTAGAACAAAATCAAGAACTTCATGATCACATTTGTTCCATCACTAGTTAGCCACTAATAGGTGCCTTCTCTTAAGATAAGTTGCCTTAGGTTCCTTTAATTGCTTAATTGTTTATTTGCCTTAATATGCATGCTTAATTATGATTATATTTGCTTGCATGTATACTTTTCATGTAAATTCCACTATGAAAATGCTTGCCTAGTTGCCTAAAGAGTTGGTCTTGCCCAAAACCAAACCCCAAAACAAACACCTTTCTGGAAAAACTTCACCAAAAACCCAATTCTGGCAACCTGGATCCTCAGACCAGGGTGGCCCCCTTAAATCAAAGGGGCGGTCCCTTTAAAATTAAGGGGACCGGCCAGCAATTAAGGGGGCCAGCCATCTGCTGGACGAGGGTTGCTGTTTGCTTTCTGCTTTTTAGCCCATTCCACCCTATTTTGATTCCTCATTTCCCTGAATTCACAAACACCTTTTGTTAATCAAATCCAACACATATTCTCCTTCCAAAAACACAACATCATCACAATATAAATACCCTTCATCATCATAAAAACCACTCACTCCATCATGACTACTCCCAACATACCGAAGTTAAAAGCCTCAAGGCTAGCAAAGATGACCAAAAAATCTAATTGGAAAAGAAAAACAAGCCCTCAAAACAATGTCCTCACATCCATAGGGACTGAACAACAACCAATACCTACAACCACCTACTTCCCCAACTTCAATCCAAATCCACAAGGTCATTCCTTTGAACCTCATTACAATCCATACAATCTTGGTCAAACCTCTACCACACCTTTATTCCATACAATTATGGTCAATCATCCAATTACACCTCAAACAACTTCCCATCCAACTACACAACCCCAATTCACCCACATCAACCAAATGAACCACTCCACAATGCCACGGAAAAGCAAAAATTCCGTGAAGAACTCAATGTCATTCGAGATCTTCGTGATCTAAATGCAATGCATCTTGCACAACGCAACTTGGACAAACCTCCCTCATCTCCATATTCAAATTGTTTACCTCACTCACTCAATTTGGATCAAGTCACCAACCACACCTACTATTGTCCTTGTTGCTATTTCCTACAAAAACAAATTCTTGACTTAAGTCAAGATATTTCTTGGATTGAATATCTTCTCACTCGCCCTCATCCAATACCTCCTCTCATTCGATACAATATCCCTAGAAACAACCCTTCCACTCCATACCCATCACCATCAAACCACTAAACAAAACCTCCATGCTTCCGAATAAAATCACCAAAAATCTTTTGTAACCAAGCAAGGCCAAGTAACCTCAAGATGGCAACTTAGTATCTTCTTAGTGTAGTTTACTAAGAAAAGCATATATGCATGCTTATGTACTAAAGATTATGTTTTTCACATAATCTATTTTAATAATTTTATTAATGAATGTCTTGTTTTTGCCATGAATTTAATTTAGTTGTCTTGCTCTATATGTATGCTTTCTATATATATTGTGTACTCTAAATATTTTTGCAAGCATTCCATATCTCGATTTCTTTTATGACCTCAAAACGAGGGGGAGTATACGTCAAGGGGGAGCTCCAAGCTCATCGGGAAAACCTTTTTGATGCTAACAAAAAGGGGGAGAATTGATATAAACTCACAAAATACTTGTATATATACTAATTTTTGTTTTAATGAGTTTAGATTTTGTAATCATCAAAAAGGGGGAGATTGTTGATATAAATAATGCATAAAAACGTTATTTATATTTTTCGATATCTCTACGTTTTGACGATCACAAAATGTAAAATCATTAAACGTAAGATTACTACGTAAACATGTATTAAGCTAGTTTATATCATTTTATCCAACTTAATCACTTAAGGTATGAATAAACTAGTGCTTAATACATCTCATGATCAAAGGGGTATTTAATTAATTATTACAAAGTTTATTTAATAATATAAACATATTATATATTTTTGAAAAACACTTTTGGTAATAAAGAAAAATGTTTTAATCATACTAAATATATGAATTCAAATTTTTAACCAAAATCAGTTAGTTTTTCACCAAATAAACTTTCCCCACTAAAAAACAAAGTTTCTGGCCGTTACAGCTGGGCGGCCCCCTTAATTATAAGGGGCGGCCCCCTTAATTTTAAGGGGGCCGGCCACGAATTAAGGGGACCGGCCACGCTCCCCTGTCAGAAACTGTCAGAAATTCTCTCCTATAAATACCACCTCAAACCTGGTATTTTTCACACCTCTTGCACGAAAATTTTCAGATCTAAATCTCACTAAACATCTTCTAAAATCCTTTGATCATTTGATTATTAATCCTTGTTTCAAGTGATTCAATCCCTCCTCATTTCTTCCTCATCCAAAGTGCAAGAGAAGAATACTCCTTCAACCTCAAGTTTAAGTAGTATTGTACATTTGTTGTGTATATTGTGTATAGCATTTGTGAAGTAGTGTTGTGTGTATAGTAAGTAGTTCTAGGAGAGCTAGTTGTGAATAGAAGTTGGGTGATGAGATGAAAAGTGTTACGCTTTTAGGGGGTCATTTAAGCCTTAATTCGTATAAATGTGATCAAATATTGCACTAAATCGTTCCTTTTGTCATTTTAGGTACTTTTGAGAGGAATTCTGGAAAACATGCATATTTGGACATTTTTGGAGCATAAAAGTGAAGAAAACGACAAAGTCTTAAAAGAAGCAGAAATTACAACCTGACGGCGTTAGAGTCACAAGGTGTGTAGTAGTGAATAAGTTAAGGTGTGTAGTGAAGAAGTAGTGATAAGTTGTGGTGTGTTGTGAGATTGGTTCTAGCAGCATTAACTTCGAGCAGTCTTAACTTTGTACTAGCAGTACTAACAGCATTACTAACAGCAGTACTAATCTCATCATCCGGATATTCTCCGTCTCTGTTTTGAGTAGAAAAGACAAAAGTTAGAAGCACATACAAATATACAATACCCATTTTAGAGATTAGAAAAAATTTACCAAGAGCCGACGGAAAAAGCGGTCTGATGTGTCATCTGCATTCAAATATCCATTTTGCTGCAGTTGTAGAACAAAACGAGCAGATAGTTTAGTGTTATTAATCTATATGAATTTAACGGGGATCGCAAACAGTCACAATGATATGGTTAGAAGTTACAGTATTACGAAATGCAAAAAAACATGCACCAGTACAGAATAGCACCTAAAACCTACAATGGTACAAAAGGTTAGTAAAACAACTTGGTATACCTTTTCTTGGAATTCTTTTTCTGCTTCAGAAGATTCAAATGCATTGCCGTCATCCCAGCTGGCAGCAGGATGGTTAGCTACCTGTTCCATTAAACAAGTTAGGACCCCAGAATGCTGACTTGAAGAAGGGGCTTTCTTAGAAGAATTCCCACTTAGACTGAGTTATAACCATAAATTGAGCTTGAAAGTATTATAAACATAGAGCCTGAGAAAAACGCCATTAGTTTTACCTATGAATAATAATCGTCCATTTCTTCCTTTATCTGCTGACGTAACTCATCCTATAAACAGATGTTATGAACTGTAAGAAACCAAGGCACTAATAACGCTGCATAATATAAGATCTGCCAACCATGAAACGGTAAAAATATACATGGGTTGGATTTGGTGACTGAGATGGAGCAAACCTACGCCTCATTTTAATTCCAGTCCCTCGAAAATGAACTGTGGCAGAAAATCCAGATGAGGGAATTTTTAGCCAGGCATCCCATGTATCATCCTCACCCGTGAAAATAGCATGTAGCCCCTGCAAGAAACAAGTAACGTGCTTAATGCTAACATAAAAGACGACAAAATTAGATGTCCCAAATATAAGTTTAGCATCAAAAACCAACATACCAGGCAGACCCTTGCATATCAACTCGGGCAACAAATAATCTAGATGGTTGAAATGTTCTGCAGTGCCAAACCTGGAACGAATAAATGTCAAACACATTACCAATCAAGCAAATCACTAACATTTTGTACAAATGAAACAGTTAACAGATGTTATGTTATATCTTTAATTTTAATAGATCACTTACGCGATTGCGATAAGCAAACTCCAACTGTTCAGCAACATCCTCCTGGAGTGGAAACCAATTAAGACTCTCTTTAATAAGTCTACCCGCAATGATTACCACCACACGAATTTATAATCAAAAACATGTTTTAGGCTAGTTTTAATCCACGAAAATCAATATAAATCATTTTATATTCAATTACACATATAAGAAAATATAAATTAAATATGTGTTTGAGCATACCCATGATCAAAGTAGGATAGGTGAGATGAGGGTGATGGTGGCTTGACTGTGATGGTGGTTATCTCGAACCAAACAACTGAAGCAAACAAACTCTCCCATACAGTTCCCTTGTCTTGATGACGGTGATGGCGTGGAGGAGCGATGGTTGGTGGAGCGACGGCGAGAAAAGGCGGTGAAGTGTGGTGGTGGTGTGAGTCGGTTCTAGAGAGAAGGAGAAGAGATGAATAGAGAGAAGATAGATATGACTAGTGTAAGTGTTAGTGTTTTGATTTTGGAGAAAAAGGGGCGGGATCTTGAGCGGGAGATTGAAATTTTTGGGGAAAAAGGGGCAGATCTTGAACGCGTTTAAAATTTTTGAGATTGAAAGCCTATCAAATGAGCTCGAAATGTTTAATGAGTTTGAGCTCAATCTTATATAAGTTCGACTCGAGTTATTGTTGAGTTCTCGAGCTTGTAAGTAATATAAAATATTATTTATTTATTTATTTATTTAATAATTTTTAATATGTAAGTGTACTAAGTGTAAATATTTATTTTTGGATGTATCAAGCTTTTCGAGCTGAAGTCGAACCGAATTCAATTCTTAGGTTATATTAAATTTCAATTTTAATTTGTGTAAGAAAAGACATCTTTACCGATAAATCGATCTTTTCGAGTCAAGCTCAAGCCGAGTTCAAACTTTCTCGATCCCGGATAACATGATCGGGAGGTCCCTGGATACTTGCTTCTTAGTGTCTGTGACAAACGGTATACACCTACCAAACCGGTGCAACCCATGCATGACCAGTGTGATAATGGCTAATTCACATGGGTCATGGGTCATCATATGCATTAGGTTATCACTGGTCACATTCATTAATAGGTATTTGACATCGATCATATGGGTCATATGCATTGGGTTATAGTTGCTTAGAGTGTCATGTTACGACACGTACATCCATAACTGTTGACAATTGGTAATTAACATGGGTCATGGGTAATGTGCATTGGGTTATAGTGGCTTTTAGTGTAATGGAAACCATGCATGACCGGTGACATGGGTCATGGGTCATGTGCGTTAGGTTATCACTGGTCACATATTTGACATCATAGGGGTCATATGCATCGGGTTATAGTTGCTTAGAGTGTCATGTTACGACAAACCGCTCAATCCGAAACCGAAAAAAACCCGAAACCGAAGAAACCGAAACCGAAAAAAACCAAAACCGGAAAACCGCTTATCACGATTCGGTTTCGGTTTTTACTTTTAGATATTCGTAGTTAACCGAACCGAACTGTTTATAATATAAATAAATTACCCGCTCCGCGAAGGATAGTTAAAATCTTCCAACTAACCGAACCGAACCGCCTCGTGAACACCCCTACCAAGCATGCCCTAAAATACAAATGTAGCTTTAATATATACTTATTAGTTTTAAAACTTTTATTACTTTTTATACTTTTAATACTTTCAATAATTTTTGAACTTATAATATATACGAAGAGTATCAAACACACTTCACTTATTAGAGCACACGGTAAGGTAACACAAAGTTAAAACTTAACTCACTGCCACGTCAGCGTCACATCAGCTTTTACCTTTTAACCTTAACTCTTGACTTTCCACCCTGGTAGCATAACTCACCTTAACTCACCTCAACCCCAATTATTTTCAATTTCAACCCCAAATTTTAACAAATACTTCATTTAAAACTAACATAAACATTTATAAAACACAAATTACATAAAACATCTTAATTAATTAAACTACGATACTTAAACATAAAACATCTTAATTAAACTACAATTATTAAAAAGAAAACATCTTAATTAAACTACGATACTTAAACATAAACTACGATTTAAATAAACTACGATTCAAGAAAATGAATCATCTGACACATAGCCCTCGTGACTCGATTAGGAGGCACTCGAATCGTCCTCACTCGATGGCACACGGTCTATTCCCATTGCCCATCGCCATTTTGCTCGGTGGTTTCTCCAATCCTGTTTAGCTTTTGCTCGCTCCTCATGAGCTCTTGCCTCACTTTCTTCCTCTGCTTTAACACGTAACAATTCTTGCATATTTTGCTGAAACAGTTCTTCATCAGTCAACCCTCTAAATGGGTTGATCGGGTTGTTGTTGGACAACAGGTGGATTGACAACTGGTGGATTGGGCACCAGTTCATTATCCGGTGTGAATACCGGAAAGATGTTTTCCGGTGGAGTGTTCACCGGTGCATTCGGAATGTTACTTGAACTTGGGAATTGCTGGAAAAAGTCATGGTGACTTGGGAATTGCTGGGAGAAGTCACGGTGAGTTGGGAATTGTTGCGAGAAGTCATGGTGAGTTGGGAATTGTTGGGAGAAGTCTTTGCGAGACATTGTTTGAGAGAATTGTATACTTATTAGTTTTAAATCTTTTACTACTTTGTATATTTTTAATAACTTTTAAACTTATAGTATATACAAAGAGTATCAAACACAATTCACTTTTAAACTTATAGTATATACAAAGAGTATAAAACACACTTCATTTTTAAACTATAGAAAGAGTATCCAACAAACTTCACTTTTAAACTTATAAAACACACTTCACACACTCATAATCCTCTCTTTCTCTCTCACACTCACAGTTACAACTCACTCGGTTACAATTGACCAAGTAAATGGACCTAGGGTTTTGATCCTTTATTCTTAGTTTTGTCTTAAATTTGTTAGAGACTTGTTACTTTATGTATTAGATTTATGTTGTGTTGTTTTTGCGAATAATTAGAGCAAAAGAGATATTAAAGTGTGTTTGGATTAGCTCATTTTGTGTGGTTATCGGCTTATTGAGTTTTCGGAAAGTTAATAAGCTAACTGTTTGTTGGCTTATAAGCTTATCAACTTAAAATAACATAGGCATCCCCAAATCTCAAAACGCTGATAAGATGACAAATTAATATAATCCAAATATCCCCTTAGAGCTATTTATTCTTAGGCTTTGGTTGATTATCTGTTATAAGAATTGCGTTGCATTTGTATTGATAGAATAAGGAAGAACATGTTGTGTTGTTTTTGCGAATAATTAGAGCAAAAGAGATATTAAGGTTTGCTTGGATTAGCTTATTTTATCTTAGGCTTAGGTTGACTATATGTTATAAGAATTATGTTGCATTTGTATTGAGAGAATAAGGAAGAAAAGTGGCGGATGTGTGTGCGAATATTTAGGCTACAACAAGTATCAAAGATAGCAGAATTTTCAAGTTTTTTATGCCTTGGAAACCTTAATATTTACAACCTACTAGCTGTTTGTCCGGTCTTTAGGTTCACGCTGTCATATATTGTGACGTATGTGGTCCATTAGGTACCAAGCTCGAAAACCTAGTGGGAGCCTTTTGATTCTCCAATTGGAGAAGACTCATTCCTTGTAATGAGGATTGAGAACTTGGTTTTTATACGTGTTATATCTGTTAGAAAATTCATATGTGTTCAACTTGTTATTATTATATGTACAACCCACTAGCTGGTTATTATTATATGTTCAACTTGTCATTCATGCACGATTAGCTCTCTAATGTCGTAGAATCTACATAATTAATATGTATGTTCGTCACATCTAAGGGAGCAATATAAATGATAGTAAGAATTTGTTTTCTAATAAATTAAAGCTCAATATCAGGGCAGATCTATCTAACATTGCAGATCGGTTCCCTTGCTTAATTTGGAAAACGTCTACTACCGTTATTAGACGCTGTCCAAAAAAACAAAGCAATGGAAACGTTCTGCAATGCTAGATAGATCTGTCCTGATAATTGAGACGTCTTTAATGCGATAATGATATAGTGTGTATTGTTCATGACAGGCCACACTCCTTCATTATCGCATTCAAGATGAGTGATGTTACTTAGACTCTATTCTTTACTCAACATTTGTATCATATTGACCTTTTATCCCATTTTGAACTACACAAGTTCTAAAATTAGTACCTATGTGCCGATTTGTACTAGGTGCCCACATTACTTGGTGGATGAATGGTTTAACTTTATAAATGAGTCTAGAATTTCAACATACCTTTCCCTTCTAAGTTCCCATACAGTTCCTTTTGTTTTTTTAACAATCTAGCAATGCGCCTGGTGCAGGCCTTTGCTCAAAGGGAGTTGAAACGACAAAAGGAGCTGTAGCGGGAACTTAGAAGGGTTACGTATGTTGGTTTATTGCATTCCATTCTTTTTTATGATCTAAAACCAACCATCCACCAAGTAATGTGGCCATTGGAGTTCCAAGAAAAAAGATTGTTTCAAACACACCCTGAATTGCAACATTGACTGTTTTTGTCCACATCAGTTGACTGTTTTGGCCTTGGTCTTTGCACACCTACAATTTTGGCCTTGGTACTGCAAATACTGTTTTTTTTTCTCTCATGTTTGCACATATGAAAAAGTAATGTCATGACTGCACAATTTCATGCCTGCAAGAAGGGTAACAAACACTATTTTTTGCTTCGCTGTCAATTGACTACTTTTTGCAGTTTTGAAACACTAACCAAGCATACCTTTTTCTCTATAAAAACCAAACACACCAAGCAAGCTCCCACAACCCCATTCTACCTACTGANACTGTTTTTTTTTCTCTCATGTTTGCACATATGAAAAAGTAATGTCATGACTGCACAATTTCATGCCTGCAAGAAGGGTAACAAACACTATTTTTTGCTTCGCTGTCAATTGACTACTTTTTGCAGTTTTGAAACACTAACCAAGCATACCTTTTTCTCTATAAAAACCAAACACACCAAGCAAGCTCCCACAACACCATTCTACCTACTGAAACAATGAGTTCCAAGAACAAAGGTTGTTTCAAACACACCCTGAATTGCAACATTATCTTTTATTTCATTTAGACTATATTTTTTTTAATTTTAATATATTTTTTCTTTTTTTGCAGAAATCATTAACATTGACAGCAGTGACTCAAGTGACTCAAGTTCATTTCACATATCAAACAGTTCTGAAGGTCCTCCAAATCCATGGGCAGACTACTTTCCAAAGGGATATTCTAGATCAGGCACAAAAAAGGAAGATGCTAGGAAGCTTAAAACTCCAAAAAAGACTGCCAAAGAGATTTTTGATGAGAGGGTTCAGCTGCTAGGCATGCTCAATGCTAAGATTTGTGAAGACAAGGGTATAAAACCATGGGAACCAAAAATGCCCAAAATTTGTTCAAAAGGGAAGGGTAAAAAGAAAATGTATTAGTTTAGGAAGTACTTTATTTGAATAAACCTGTGTTAACCTGAATAAACATGTTGTAATCCTTTTGTACTACTTTATTTGACTTTATGAAGTCAATTTTATAATGTGTTTGTTATACCTCAATTTTATTTGACTTTATGTAATCCTTTTGCTTGTTCCCTTGTTGTACCATCATGCTTCTCACCTAATTCTTGATTTCTTTTTCAACAAAATCTAAATTCTTATTTCATCTATCAACCAAGTAACATCAAAAAAGGTGTTGGATCTCTTTATTAATCAGGTTATAACAGTGTTGAAGTAAGTTTTGCCAATTCAGGGAGTAAACGCTGTCACAAACACAAATTTTACATAACTACTAACTAGATTAATACCATTATGTTAATTCTTACTATATTTTCTAACATTTAAAACCACTTACAATGCTTATTACCATTTAAAGTTTAAAAATAAAATTATTGAAGTTTTAGGAGCATTTAATGTGTAAAATTAAAATGATTACAATTAGGCACGAGTAATTAGTTTATTTCACATGCTAATGTGACGTTAAACTTGGTAAATTACAATAATATTTAATATTTAGACTTTCAAAATTCCCTACTAGCTAAGACTACCATAGGCGTTTTGATGTTAATGTATCCCTTTTTAAGGCCACTTAGCATTCAACAAAACTTTTTAAACAATTAATCTTATAAGAAAATAGCTGGAAACAAGAAAAGAACAATGTCCGTTTCATTCAAGAAGAAGCGCTCAAAGTAAGTAAACTTTTGTACACGTAAACATTCAAACCACATTACATGATGCAACTTCTGTAAATTTATCATCTAATGCTTATTTGATTTCAGGAAACCACATTTTGAAGGAGAAAGTTCAAAATGTATGCTTATGTCATATGTTCAATAAAAAAAACAGTTCAAACTAATGTAACCATGTATAAGGATTAATTTGATATACATATTTGATTCTCTTAATGTATAGTATATATTGATCGATAAATCTTTATTTTATGCAGGTAAGGAAGAGAAGGTGTTTGACATTAACGAGTGGTATGAGTGCTGGAGTTCTGGAAGAAAGGAGGCAGCACGCAAAGCAAGTTTGCGTCAAATTGCCAAAGATGAGAAGGAATTCAAGCGATCAAAGCCGCGGGTTGGTTCAGTGGAAGAGGATGCGGCTGATGTTGACTACGATAATCTGCATTTGGCTTTTAATCCGGAGAAATCTCTGAAATTTAATTGTTAAACTTTATATGTATGAACAATATTTTAATTTACTTTTAATTAGTTATGGGATTGTTTTTTTTTTGTTTATTATTATATGAATTTTAACTTTCTTGCTTCATTAAACCAAAAAAAGATGAAAAAATTATCATATACATATTGTTATAATCAAAAAAATTATGTTAGTCTAGAATTATGCCTAGCAACATTAATTTATGCTTAGCAGCATTAAGTTATGCCAAGCAGCATTAAGTTCTGAGTTACTAGCATTCACCTAAATTCCATTCCAAACAGCTTTTTCTTTGCCTTTGCT
>LBNU01035656.1:29101-64078 GCA_014162995.1 Artemisia annua
TTGTCAATTAATGATATGGGAATATCATTGAACTAAGAAAAATCTAAGTATTGGTTAGAATATACTTGAAAGTATATTGATGCATTGTCATACCAATTTCACATGATATTCTATTAATTGAATATATGACTTATCCCAACTACATGATTTTACTTTATGGATCTTGTCAGTAAGTAAATCATGAATTTAGTTATCCTCAGACTTGAGATACCAGATAAGTGTCATGGATGTAGTGCATTTCTGTGAAGCAATCCACCGCTAACCGTAACTGGTAGTTATAAGGGTTGTTTTCAGAAGTGTTGCAAAGTCCATGGGTTAGTCTTGTAGTCAATAAAGAATTTGTTCCTTTAAATTTGTTTTGAAGTATAATACTGCTGGGATGTAGTGCATTTCTGTGAAGCAATCCACCGCTAACCGTAACTGGTAGTTATAAGGGTTGTTTTCAGAAGTGTTGCAAAGTCCATGGGTTAGTCTTGTAGTCAAGAAAGAATTTGTTCCTTCAAATTTGTTTTGAAGTATAATACTGCTGGGCCCCTCGTAGGGTTGACAAGATGTTTGCGTGCGCACGCCCAAAGTCTATCTGGAATACGTTCATATATTTTGGTAATCTTGTTCAATCATAAACAACGAGAAACAGAATTGTTAATTAAAGAATGACTGAGATCCATATCTTTATTAATGTGGTATTAGAAACAAAAGGATAAGTATGATGATGAATCATCAAAAGGTTTTTCCAGGAGACCTACTCGAGTTGTACTGGGGGCATTGGCGTGTTGCTAGACGCTAACCAATGTCATTACACTATTAAAGATCTGTCCAACTGGGAGCTATTAGTTTAAGGACATATTTTAATATGTGTATGACCGGATTCGAACTCGAGGCTACGGGATTGCACACTTTACGTATGAGACTCGATGTTTAAACAATTAATATAAAATGTTATATTTAATTATTTAATTCACAATAAACGACTAAAGAGCGTTAGGTAATTAACGGAATTGACTAACGGTCGGTAAATGTCAACGGTATATGAAGGAAGGAAACAAGCCAAGAGAAGGTTCTAGAAATCCTTTATTAGGCTTGTTTTGGTCGAAACTATGGAATCCCACATCGGAAACCATAGCAAACTTAATATCTCCCATAAGGGTATAAATACATCCCCATGTATTCATCTTTTGGAAGACTTGATTCAAGAGAAAGCCAAACTTCCTCTCTTCTTCCCTTGGTAAACGAATGACACCTAGTAAGGGATTTATGAGTTGCCTTGAGAATTATCAAGGTGTTTGGGTAATCTATTGTGATCAAGAACTAGCATTCACATCGAATCGCTATAAGTACGTGTGTACATGAACGTAGTACAAACACATTATAGTTTGTATACTTGGAGGTAATCGATTGGTGTGTTATATCAACACATACAAACCCTAATTAATTAGGGTTCTTGGTTCTTGATTGAATTAATTCCTTGTATTGCTAGGAATCACAAAGGTACGCATTTTCTTTTATGTTTCAGTTAATTAATTACGAGTATTTGATTCTTATGCTTCCGTTGCGTTCTCTTGATGTTTATTTGTTTAATTATATAATTGTTATGATACTTTAAATTCCAACAATTTCTAGTATTCGAAGTTTTCACTTTCTCTAAAACCTTGTCCTCTTCATTCAAGGCTTCAAATGAATTCCTAAGTTGTAACGCCCCAACCCGACAAGGGTACATGTGTTACATTATGGTGACATATCAAAGCATAAACAGACATACAACATATGTATTGCAATTGAATTTCAAAGGTTACAAACGGTTTCATGATAAAGGAATACATTTCAGAATCTAAAATACAAATGGCTAAACAGAATCTTCTCTGAAAACCACTAGAAATACATTAAAGCAAAATCCTCACTAAAGCTCCTATTTGCACTCTTCACCCATAACCCAGCTTCCTTCTAAAACCTGCCGCGGGAAAAGAAACGCGGCTGAGCTTAAAAAACCCTGTGAACAGATATAACAACGAAGTAATATGAAACAGAAATAAGAGACAGAATATGTTGCATTGGTTAAGCATCAAAAAGTATAAACAAAGGTAAGTATGAAATAGAAATAAAAGGTAAGGTGAGGGTTAGTCATCAACCACGAGCCCAGAACAGATATAACGTATAATAGATATGATTGCCTTCATAATAATGCCTTCACCATAATCATATCATAGTCGCACATATGTAGGGGAGTCCTACCGGATAATAATATGTAGGGGAGTCCTACCAGATAATAATATGTAGGGGAGTCCTACCAGAGTTGTGAAGGACGTGCATGCATGCAGCATCAACCACCAGATACAGATAACAGATAACAGAAACAGATCTAGGATGCATCCATACGCCCCCACATAAATAATNAAAACAGATATAACAGATAACAGATATGATTGCCTTCATAATAATGCCTTCATCATAATCATATCATAGTCGCACATATGTAGGGGAGTCCTACCGGATAATAATATGTAGGGGAGTCCTACCAGATAATAATATGTAGGGGAGTCCTACCAGAGTTGTGAAGGACGTGCATGCACGCAGCATCAATCACCAGATACAGATAACAGATAACAGAAACAGATCTAGGATGCATCCATACGCCCCCACAGATTTAATATTGGCCATTATAAACAGATAATTGAGCTCATAACAGATAACAGATAAGGGGACGTGGCAGAACATCACTCCACTGCCCTAGAGTCATGTCAGAGGTGCATCACTGACACGGACATGGAACCCCCATGCCTAGTGAAACAAACTTTGGCTCGGGTGTCAAACTAGAATAGGTCAAACAGAATGTCATAAATGACACAGATTATAAGTCATCATAATCAGATCATATCAGAAGTCCATATCATATAGCCCATATCAGAAGGTCATATCAAAAGGTTTCAGATAACAAAGGTTCAAATCAGAAAGTTCAGATAGCAAAGGTTCAAAATATCAGAAGTCATATCAGAGGTTCAGAATATTCAAGGTTCATTCCNAGAGTCATGTCAGAGGTGCATCACTGACACGGACATGGAACCCCCATGCCTAGTGAAACAAACTTTGGCTCGGGTGTCAAACTAAACTAGGTCAAACAGAATAGGTAAAACAGAAATAGGTCAACAGAATGTCATAAAATGACACAGATCATAAGTCATCATAATCAGATCATATCAGAAGTCCATATCATATAGTCATATCAAAAGGTCCAAATCAGAAGGTTCAAAATCAGAAAGTTCAGATAGCAAAGGTTCATAACAGAAAAGGTTCAGAAAATAAAATGGGGTTTCATAGCAATGGCATAGGGAACCCTAAACAGAATGAAAGATCAAAAGAGAAGAAATCATGAGAAACCTTTACTGAAAAGGTCAGAATATCTGTACCTCAACCAGAAGACAAAGCAGACACAAGAAACGTCAGACAGAAATGGGAACTCCTCCTTCTTCACAGAACCTAGACGGATTAGAAGTCGGAAGTTATTCGTTTGTTCATTTTAAATCAGATTGCTTCTTTTTTAGTTAGCTTTCCATATTTAGCAGATTTCTATTTTTAGTAACTTTCCAAATTTAGTAAGTTTCCAGATTTAGTACCTTTCTATTTGTAGCAGGTTTCTAGAATTGGTAAGTTTCCATTTTTAGAAAGTTTCCTTATTTAGTAAGTTTCCAAAAATAGCAGGTTTCAAAAAAAAAGAAAGTATCAATCTTTTAATTTCATTAAGTCATAAAATACATATTTTATGGAATTAGGGTTCATTTTAGCTTATTATGATAGTTTAGGGTTTAACATGTCAACTTTCCATAAATTAGGGTTTATAATGAAAATATAATAAAGTTAAAGGTTAATTATGAAAATATAACAAGTTCTCATTTATTTACACAAGTTATCCATAAATTTACGTAAATTACCATTTAAACCCTCAAGTTAACCAAATTTACAATTTAAACCCTTAACATGCATTAATTACAATTTAGGTCCTTATAAATATATAATTTACAATTTAATCCATAAGAATTCCACATTAGCACACAAAACTATCCCATTACAGAAATTACACATTTAACCCTTGACTTTAAGCTTATAACAAAATTACCCCTCAATTTACAATATTTACACCTTTAGTCCTTATATTTACTTAATTACATTTAATATCCTTTAATTATGCATTTTAATACATAAAATCCATTTAATTATCAAATATACCTTATTAGCCCCTCAATAAATTTAAAATACAGTAAACACCACATAGATATCATATTTACACAATTAGTCCCGCATTTACCATTTATTTCTAAATTCACATAATAATTAATTAATAATCACATATTAAGCCCTTTTAATTATGAAAAACATCCAAACAACCCATGAACCATTTTTACATGATTTCCAACAGATGTATAATGTTTCTAAATCAGTCCCTAAATTTCCAGAATTTACACAACACCTCCTTTTATTTTTAAAACCACACGATTTCTTTTTAATTCCCAAAACCCTAAACCTAAACTCTTCCAATCATTGAACAATTATTATATCATAATTACACACTTAATATCATCATCACAACATGAGAAATCAGAACCCTAATCCATTCGACCCTAATTCCATTTTCTTTTCATTTTAATTAAACCCATTAAATACAAAATAATTTCCAACGATTCACATATGCTTCTAATAATTTAAAGCACATTTTTTCCAGTCTATATGATCATAATAACACGTAGTAAAAATATATAAATGGTCCAGAAAATTCGTAGGTGCCTTATTCACATTTTTAACCAATCTATAAAACAAATTATAATTCCAAACGATCCCATTAAGCCTCCAATAATTTGTAGCACATTTTTACAGTGTTCTAGGATTAAAGTAACATGTTATAAAAATATATATTAGCCCAAGAAAATTCGGATTCCGTTTGTTCTTTAATTAACCCGTAATTAGGGTTTTAATCGAAATAAAATCAAAACGAGCCAACAAGCATGCATGATCTAATTTATTTATTTTATAATGATGTTATAGAGTACAAGAAGTGATAGAAAAATACCCAAAACAATTGTGGAAGAATGGAACGATCAAAAAGATCTTTACCCCTCGTTAGGGTTTTTTGCAAGCCAATAAAATCACCAACACGCACACGTTCACTTCTGGAACACCACACTATTTTCCTCACGTACTAGGGCCTTCAAGAATGATGGTAAAATTGATTGGTACTGCTGGAAAACTTTCTAGAATCGTATAGGAATTTAAGGAGCGTTTTAGGTTTAATTTTGGAATGATTTTATGTTATTTGGGGTATACAAATTAATAGAGAAGCTTGGGGCTGATTTGGCCGAGATTTTGGGGTTATTTACAATACAAAATCATAAATTTATAATTCCCAAATTTATATTATGCTTATCTTTTATTTCCCTTAATACTTTGTACATAACAAAAGTCATTTTTTAGTCTTGTTCCATATCTAGGCGTGGCCTAGTATTAATCTTTGGGCTTTTATAATTTCATTGGACTTATAAAAATTATTTGGATCCATAGTTTAGATATTGGAAGTGTTTTAGGAATTATTTTGTAATTTATTGTAGCTTTTATTTAATTTTCAAAATCATAGGGGCATTTTGGTAATTTTACCATGTTTGAAATTTTGGGTATTACATAAGTGCTACATGGTTAATATCATCAAAAATCATAGGTCCCATCTTGTTCGCATATGATGTCATAATAGTGTTGTTTAAGGTCGAGGCCCCATTATCCCTAGAATCAACATTCTTGCCACTATCTGTAGATGTACTAGCGACATTAAGTTGATTCTTTGAAGTTCCAACACCATTACGAGTGGAGACAGGTCGATAAACTAATGTACTCTTCGGTTTAAAATTCATAGTCTTTTCATTATTCTTCCTGTTTGGACCACGATTATTCAGAACCTTGAAACCATCACTTGGAGCAGTAACGTTCTTCGTAGGAGGATCTTTAGTCACATCAGGGCCTTCTTCAATCGAATCACCAAAATTTTTGCATTTAGCGCAATGTGGAGGCTTCCATTCATATCATCTTCAATGTTATGAACAACATTAACCATAGATAGTTTCATATCTTTATCCACATGTAACTCGATCATAGTTCTTGCATAACTACTCCTGCCCTAAATCTCTTTACACATTGTAGAAATATAAGAATCAAGAATTAGAGGTGTACCAATCTTAGTAGCAATAGCACTTAATCCATCTGCAGTAAAGGCCGCCATTGGAACGTCATGTATCTTAACCCAAACAAGCACTTCGGTTAAGTCTTCTTTCGTAAGGTTAGTTGAAGGCGTCCATTTATTTAGAATAACGGGAAATGTTTGTATCATCCATGGGCCATTCTCGAGGACATCATCAACACCCTTTTTGGACATAAATTTGAAGAAAAAGAACCCTTTCGCATTCATCATTTTGGATTCTATTACTTCCCCATATATAGTTTTCAACCACAAGAAATGCCACTTGTTTGCCAATGAAATACCCATACAACGTGTTGCACATTCTACCCTTAACTTCCATCACCGACGACATAGGTATCTTTAATTCAAACTCTTCAGATTTTGAGCTCTCCAAATCAAGTTTTCGAAAATGCACCATGTTTAGTATCTTTTCAGCATAAACAACATTTGCAAACAACATAGAGTTTTGCTTGTTCGCGTCTTTAACAAGTGACCGACATTCGAGTCATTAACGGCCTTTAAAGGCTCTTGCACACTGTTTACGACCTGTATAGTGTCACGAGATTGCTCAGTACATGATGTATTCGTATTCAGCGAATTACCGTCACTATCAACATCATGTGTTACTAGAGCCCCTCCCACGTCGTAGGTCGATGGATTTTGTTGCTAGTATTCGATCTATAGGAGACGCATAAATCTGTAAATAATTAGTTACACTACGACGTCTTTTGATTAATCTTATTCTTGATACCAATCCACTTTCGAAAACATGACAAGAAATTTGAAACACAAATGATATGATAAAACATGCAGATGGATGTACTTAACAAACTCCACAATTTATTTGTTTTTAAATATCGCCCGAAGCGGAGTATGACTAATTTATACACAATAAATCTTAAGCACTAGGGTAATAGAGACTCGAGTAAAACAAGATATTTATTAACAGTAGGCACTAGTTCAATTTTTATAAAGCGTGTTCACAAGCAAACAAGAGTGAGATTTTTACTCACAAGCTTTTTTTTAGTCATTTGTTCTAATGTACGTTTACTTATGGTCTTTATGACATAAAGTGATGGTTGGTAGAAACCACTATGATATGTTAGTATCTTTTGGTATTCTAATTACAATGATTGATATAATACAGAACTATAAGTTACATAATTTTGTTCACCTTTTTGTTTGGTAGGGTCATTAGAAGACAAATTTGATTACATGGAGTTACAAACAGCAAACACTAACATTTGAAAGTGGGATCCGAATCAGACGTCAGCAAAAAGAAGACACAAATTATGTTCTCTAACAAAGATGCATTGCATGGAATCTTAATTCTTCCACAAAGTGAAAATTGAAAATAAAAAGTAAAACGTTAACTGAGAAAACAAAAATTAGAAAAAAGCCCTTGCTTTTCTTATCCCATTCACCCCCTGATCTATTGTACTTGTACATATTCAACCCTCATTATTATTGATTTTTTTTTTCTTTCTTTGATTGTTTATCTTGATATACTCGCTTAATTACTTATACTCTTGGTGTTTCCACTGCTATCATTGGTGGTGTTGGCATAGGCGAACTAATCGCGATTGTTGGAACAGATGATCTATATGCCTCGTTCTTTTGCATCTCGATGTCATGAGCACCGTCAATCACCATCACAACGTTGTTGTTGTTGTTGTTGGCAGAAGTAGGCTTGACGGGATCGAGGATTTCAGCTAACTCCTTCTCCTTGTATTCCTTGTATTTTCCCCACAGAACCGAGTATAGTCCCATCACTATCAGTATCGCGCCCATCACACTGCATAAGGGTTCATTTTTGTCGATAAGAAACTATACAATTTATAGCACTTTCCTAGTTTAACAAAATTCTCCGTTGAATTGTAATAAAGAGTGAGAATAATTTATTACCCTCCCATGTATATCTTTTCAGCAAGGATGAAAGAACCCATGACTGCAACAATGATCATCATTAGAGGACTAAAAGCAGTCACGAACACTGGCCCTCTCTTTTCCATTACTAGACCTTGCACATAGTATGCAATGCTTGATGACACAATTCCCTATTAAATAATAAGTCAATAAGTCAGAAGAGATACAAAAATAAGGAATAACTAACTAGCTAGAGTGACAAAATAGATAGAAATAAACTTACAGCATAGGCAGCAGCAAGAAGGTTCATGTCCCAGCCAATAGTCCAAGCATTAGGCTTGTGTTCCATTACAAAAGTAACAACAATGGACTGTAAAGTTCCAATAAAGCACACCAAACAAGTGAGAGAAAGAGGTGCTGTGTATCTCCTCATTGTCACGTTCTGCAAAAACAATCAAACCATAAGTATAAAACGATTTGCATCAGAGTACAACTATTGTAACATACTACATATATTTGTAGGTAATACCTGAAGGATGAAAAATGAAGCCCATGCAAAGGTAGCAATAATGAGAAGAATGGACCCCAAAACCCATTCTTTGTCAGCGGACTCTGTTGTGGTAGATGATGTATCGGCATAGTGAGGATGCACATGCTTGGTCCAAATCAACTCGACTACGTTGCCCTTGTAAAGTGTCATTAACATAGCTCCTGCTACCGTCAGTACGGTTCCAATCACTTTTGCTTGGCTTCTAACTTTCTTTAGGTCCAATTTCTCCATTCTTTATTAAAATGATTTGATTTATTAGATTAAGTTATGAGCCAAAAAGATGAAGATCTTTTAGAACATGTGAGTCTATTTGTAAATATATACCTGCAGAGGACGGCCATAACGAAAGTCATTGCTGGGAGCATGTTGCTCATAGCACATGAAAAAGTTGGTGAAGTAAACTTTAACCCAGCGTAGTAGAAGTTTTGATCGATCACAGGCCTAAGGATACATGAAAACAAATATTAGTTTTGTATCTTAGCTTATATATTGACAGTTAATGAAGTTCTAGAAATTGAGCATACCCAAGAAGTCCCAAGACAAACATTTGACAGAAGAGTGAAAATGTGATCTTTGGCCTTATATTCCTGCAATCACAAAACATAATACTTTAGACGATGGTCGAAAAGGGACTATTCCTTCTGTCTCAGATTAATCATGAACGATTAATACCTTTCCAAGATGATGGCAAAAGGAGCAATAGCAGCAGTTGCGAACGCATGACGATAAACAACAAGGACATAGTGAGACATGCCACGATTAAGAGACACTTTGGTGATAATGTTCATCCCAGCATATCCGAATTGCAAACAAATCATGGCAATATACGGCTTTGATGAAAGGAAAAACCTTGCAAAACATCCTAGTTTCCCCTCCATTATAATAAATTTCTTGTTTCTTGAGTTTGAAGTGAGAAGAATGTGATTTTGAAGGTAGAGAAGTGTAGCAAAGGAGAGGAAAACACTTGAAGATGTTTGTGTGTTTATCCTAAGTAAAGTATTTGAGATACACACATATTTATAGGCGGGAGGGTCGTTTATCTAAAAAGTTTGAAATGAATATTCTTGGTAGTGCAAGTATGCATGTAACATGTTAGATGTAAGATATCTATATTTCTATTATTTTATCCCTCGTGTATTAGCACAATGAATAATATTATTCCATATCTAGAAAAAGCTGTGTGTAAATACTATTAATTAATAAAATTTTAACAACGTCATGTAATGTTAATTAATAATGCTGTTTGTGAATTTGGATTGGGATTAACAAGAACCGAGTCTCGATTTCTATTTTCATTTTCACTTTGTCATGAGCCCAAAATAAAAAGTTTCCAGTCTTTTAGACCGGAAAAACAATTCTTAAAATGAAAATACTATTTTTTATTTTTTTTTAGAATTCCCGATTTCATTACCGAGTATTAAACACACACTCACCAAAAACAACGTACGACTAATCGATAATGTTCTCTGAATTATTTCTTTTTTAGAACACTTTACAGTGAGAAACAAAAATGACCCAACACATATATGTCTTGTGGTCGTAATAAGCGAACTATCTTTAATTTCTTTGTAAAATCATTTAGCCCGCAACCGGGTTCAAACATAGGACGTCACGCATGATATGAAATGCTGTTTCCATCTGCGCTTTCTATCCTTAAAAGTTAAGAGCGTATTTAAGTTGTTGACAATCAACAATAAGCGAAACTATCTGTATACAAATAAAATTCAAAAACAAGATACGTCAAATTAATATTGTCTGTGTCAGCCTAATTCAGTAGCCAATATCCTTTAGTATACAAATTGAATGAAAAATAACTCAAGTGAAATTCAAGTCTCTGAATGTTAGAATGCATTCAGGAACTCATTCTCAAGAAGTTATTCAGAGTCAAGCTGAAACGGAATTCAGAGAGTGAAGTTTCGATCATGATGAGGAAGATAGAGTCAGTGTGTGATGACAATAACACGCTGACTTCCTAAAGATCTCTTCATCGAAGTGAAGACATTCTCAGACTTATACATTTTGGTAGAATGTTAAGTCTATGATAAATAGGCGGGAAACATCTTGGAAAAATATGTTTAAAAGTACTTATCAATAGTTAGGATATACTATAGTTGGTAAAAAGCACAAAGAGTAGTCAATACTATTCCGCCAAAAATATGTCTGGTAGTATACTAGGAATAGAAGCTAAAGTAAAAAGTGTACTTTAACTTATCAAATGTTGACATGTACTTTTTACCCCACACAGGTTTTTGATTTCACCTTTGCTTGTAAATTGTAAAGAAGAAAAAAGTATCTCTTGTATTAAAAGTATGTAACAATTTCAAGAGCAAAAATTTCTTCTCAACATACGTACATACTTTGGTTTGGATTGTGTTTGAGTTTAGTGAAGAGATCACCACACATACTTGTCATTTAATCCCATATGTTATTATGAAAGACTTTGATATAAACCGTTATAATTGGGTAAATAGTTCTTTCATATAAACCATTATAATTGTGTAAACGAATTTTAGACATGTTACTTGTATAAGTTACCTAATAAATAGTTAAGTTATCAAGTAAGTGGGAACAACAATATGCCTTCAAGCTGAGATCGAACACCAGATCTTAAGATATATATCTGCAAATTAAACTGCATGCTTTCATTTTAGCTACGTACGTTCTTGCGGGGATTGTTGCACTTTAATATTATGATCTCTAGATGAACTGTATCATATATAATTCTAGACTCTTGATCCACCGCGTTCAGGAACATTGAAGAAGGGATATATTATTTCGGTCGTGCCAAGCGTAATATGCTGAAGTTCCCAGTCGAAGCTTTGAGAGTATTAGAGATAGGCACAAGGTCGAGTCGAAACAGCGTCATTCCATTCATTAGATACACCTTAGGAATCTGTATATAACCATAATTTGGGACCAAATTGAAAAGTAAGTAAAGAGTACATTATCTATCTTTTATTCGATATAAAACCCTAATTGCTTTTGTCATTTTAGTTTTTATTTTTAAGAGTACTAAGCAATTTTATTAGATGCATCTCTACGTGGCTTCAATTGGGTGAGTGAAAGTTTGTGAGTGTCAAATTCATTTTGTTGTTAATGGAATTATGATGCTAAAATGGACCCCCTTCTTTATTTCAAGTGGCTGGACCCACAATGCTAACATCATCACAACTTCCGTCCATAACAGCGTCGTTCCTCAACAGGAAATATGTTCTCTATCCCTTGTGTCAACAATCCTTCAAACATTAGAACAAAGGTTATTATAAAAAAAGGCCATTCTAAAGATACATGTTTTCATATAAAAGATTTAACTCATATAAGGTATATGTATCATACATTTATGCGGAACAAGAAAAATTTATAATAACCTATATACAAATATATACAAAAACTATTAAACTCGTATGAGATATGACCGTTTACATCAAACGACCTCGATAGTCGATGGGACAAAACTATGTATTGTTGATGTTTGTACAAAACGTTTAGAAGATATGTTGTTCTGGCATTTTGGTATGCAAACATAGTATGTGTTAATTTTTATTTTTTGATTAGCCTTCATACATCGACAGTTCCTCACGTAGCAAATTGATCTTGTTGATCAAACTACGTGGGCTTTTTTCTTGGGTTTGGTAGTTTTATGCAGAAAAACGTCATTAAGTA
This sequence comes from Artemisia annua, assembly GCA_014162995.1. Taxonomy (NCBI): domain Eukaryota; kingdom Viridiplantae; phylum Streptophyta; class Magnoliopsida; order Asterales; family Asteraceae; genus Artemisia; species Artemisia annua. Next base: position 41,392 of record LBNU01035656.1, read on the forward strand.
GAAATGATGTTAAAGACAATCCTATTTGATTTCGGGCATTTTAATCAAAATATTTTGTATAAACCATTTGGTGTGTGTGAACTTTATTGCCTTTTTCATGAAAGCATGAGTTGTAATTAGATTGGGGAAAAGAACCGAAAAGTCTGATGCATGAAGCAATCCGAGATTGTGGTGGTGGTTTTGATTTTAGAAAACGTATAGCAATGCCATTTTCTTCCTTTAATTGATGACCTATTTTGTGCTTCAAGAATTTTATATATTACGAATAAAAACCCAAATATAAAATAGGTTAAACTGCAAGAATGTTCCTGAGTATAGTCAAAATTGCAAATTTAGCCATCGAAAAGATAAAACTAAAAATTAGAGTTTTTTACAAACGAATTGTGTTTTAAAAACTTATTTACCATTGTGTTGCATGTTTAAAAATATTTACCATTGTGTTGCTTCTATTAAATTAATGTTGCTATTAGCCAGCTACGGGAGAAAGTGATGGCTCTTTTTTTTTTGATTCTAAAAGATAACATCTTTAAACATTTTTTAAACTCCTTTATTACGCATATGTATTATCAAAATTCGGAAGAACAAAACCAATTAATATATCTGGAGGTGTTTGTTGAAACTTTATGAGATTGTTGGAAATTTGCTAAACTTTGTTTTTGGATTTATAACCTTATAAAGTCCATAAGCTCAAGTGTATTGTGAGTTGTGATATGTCGTGAATAAGCTTAGACAGACACCCCGTCACTGCATTTGAGTTTAATATATATGAAAAAACGCATCCAAAAATCCAAGCATGAATCAAGATATTAAGTTATAAATGTATTCCATCAATACAAATTTAAAATAGTAAATTGGTTCTAATACACGATAAACCCCTGCGAAATAACTACTTTACCCTTGCCTTCTTCCTAAATTATTTTTAACCCAAACTAATAACACCATGAACATTCAAAAACGAAACCCATATTTAAATCAATTGCACCATTAAACACTTTTTCAGTTTATCTCCTTCACAATTCGATTCATCGACACCACCCATGTCCATTCATGGCTCTACGAATAACAGATTCTCATAATAGATTTACTCTAATAACAGATTGCACGGAATGCTAGAACTAAACAAACACTTTTTCAGTTTATCTCCTTCACATTTCAGTTGCAGCAAACATGGATACTGTATCGCTGGGTACAGAAACAGATGGATCAATCCTATGTCCTTTGAGTGCAACTCAATTGTCGGGATCAAACCCAATTTAGGTCTCACAAGTCGGTTAAGAGTCGTTCCCATTACCCCTAGACAAGACACGGTTGGGTAAATCTAAAGTTAATCGTTTTAACTTTTATACTCCTTAAGAACTTTGCTATCCTTCTCTGAAATTTTGGTAAATTTAGACCAATGTGTAAGACTGTAATAGATTTTGTGTATGTCCTTGATGTCATTGTGGGTGATAAATTTGATGAAGTGGAAACCAAAAAAGGTTCAAAATATATTCCAAATGATGGTTATTTTAAACATCTAAGACCCGGTGGACTAAAAGGAAAGAGGTTAGGATTAATGAGGACTTATCCTGACTTCAGATTTAACAATGACACTGAAACCTTGAATAACTTTGAGAAGCATTTTTCCATATTAAGGTAACCATTTCTAACGTCTTTCACACTTTAATTTCAGTATCTACTTTTGTAACATTCTTAAACTGGAATTTTTGATTTTACAAGGCAAAACGGTGCTATTTTGATAGAAAATATAGAAGTCGCCAACATCAACTATATCGATTCATTGTTCAATGACGAATCTATAGCAATGTATGTAGAATTCAAGACAGCTCTTAATGCCTATCTTAAGGACTTAGTGGCTTCACCAGTGAGATCTTTAGCAGATGTGTTTGTCCCAAATAATGTCTTTTAAACAATAAGCAGTTAAAACAATATAATGATTTAACTTTTCAAACATGTAAATCTCTAATGATTTTAAATCAAAAAATTACAAAGTGTTGTGAGTAACACTAGTTGAATGACAATGGTGGAAACCTCTTTGATCAAGTAAACTTAACTTATCATTAAGTTTACAGGCAAACTTACATAGAGTATCTGATGTGATCAGCGACTCTACCTGGAAGTTTGATAAGAGAGTAAAATGTTTTTCTAATAGTGAATACAAATAAGAAAAACTAAACAATACATTTTCTCTAGACCAACATTCTTTTATATAGTGGTATGTGGGTGTCTTGACTGTAAGTATCTTGAGACGTGGCATGAGTCTTGTGTAGAGGTACATATCTCATTTAATGTATGTTAAGTCAATAAGTTTGTCTTACTGCGCAGGTGAACTATTTTCCATCAGTTCACAGTCTCTTCGACGTTGTACATTGTTAGGCTTTTATTTGAATTGTCCCACACTTGTCATTTAGTTCAAATTAATCCCGCCTACATTCATCTGAGAACATTAGAGCTGTGCTCCGTTGGATGTTTCAAAGTGATTTCGGATTTATATATATATCAGAGTATTTTCATTCTCTAATACATATATACCAGCAGAGGTTCCTCATACATTCTAGCTGGTATCCCACTCAGCTAGTGAGTACGTCTTCAAGTTGTCTTTGACTTCCTTGACGATGTCTGAGACTTGAATGTTTGCTGGGGTAGCTTGATGTGTATTAAAACTTTGCAAGTCTTTTGTTCAGCTGATGTTTAATCAGCTGTCATAACATAGTATGATTTATATCCAAATCTTGTCAATGACTTTGGGCATTTACCATTGCCCAACAAGATGAAATAGCCATCAACAATAAATATGAAAAATTCCCAAGTAAAGAAGACATCTTTAGAAACTTTAAACATCCTTTGTAGAGGCATAAACCAATTATCTTATAATATACAGGAAAAGATCGCATGTCCACAAGATCTTTTTTTGGCAGCTGAAATGACCAACGGTATAGGTGCATTAGAGAAGGAAGCACTAAAGAATTCGACAAAAGCATGAAAGTATGGCTTTGAGAAGTTGATGAGAGAAAACAAATTGGATTCACTGGTGACATCATATTCAGATGGTTCCAGGTTCTTAAAATTGACAGCTATCTCGGCATCAATGTTCCAGCTTGGTATGGTAACAAGGGTGGTATGGTATTACTTTTGGAGGTTTAAAGGGTTCAGATCCAACATTGATAGAGATTGCTTATGGGTTTGAACAAGCTACTAAGTTTAGAAAGCCACCTTCAATCAAGGAATAAAACGTGATAAATATATCTATGTTTAAATATGCATACTTATGTATTTACACTTAAATGATATTTGCTTATTTTTTATCTATAAAATGAACTTAGGTTGTATGTTCTTCTTCAATGCTAACATTAGCTCCTTTATTAAGTTGAATGACCTTTTTAAGTCTTTTTTACCTACAGATTCACGTATACCCTTTTTTATATTGATTTTCTGGTGTATTGGAAATAACTCTTTATTCTTTAATACTCCCTAATAGCTTTTCACTTTTTCAGAAAACCAAAAAGCTCGTGGTCTATCATGCTTGCTTGATAGATGTTGCTGGTTTAGAGGGTGTACTCTATACATTAGCCGATCCACTTGTTAGAGAAGTGGGCAATGGGCATATGTCTTAGGTGACACTTCACTCAAAGGCTACATATAATTTTGAGGTCATTTGGTTGAAGTCAAAACAAAGTTTATACTTAAATTTGATAACGGATTAAATAATTATTGATGCAGGTTTTACCATCCAGGTTTTAATATTTATAATAGTCTCGTTTACCTAAGGTCTACCTAATGCACTATCGGGCAGTGTACCCGGTCGTGTGAGGTATAGCTGGATGGTAAAGCCGAGGTCGTCCCAAGAGCTATGTGTGTGGAGTCTATCTAAGTTTAGTGTCACGTGTAAAAGGGGTTTTATAATTGTAAAAATTAATTAACTAATAAAAGTAAATGACAAAGTAACAAAGTAAATAGAAGAGAATCAATAAAGGAAAAGTAGTGCTAACCTAATTACTACTCTTGTTATTATTATGATTAGTTTTCTATAAGTGCATCCTATCATATCGTCTGGGGGTTATACTCATTCAAGATCAGAGGGTTAAATCACCTAAATCTATCTTACACCTTGTCCTATTCCCGCCTATTGTAAAGACGAGAGTTCATCGGGCGGCGTGAACCTACGAAGATGCAAGAGTCATTAAGTACCTATACTAACATAGACAAATCTGGCGGGATGCGGCATGCTCAGATCTTACACCCCCTCTAGCTCCTTTAAGCGTATCGCATTGGTAGGTGGTCCTAGGGTTAATTCGCACATGTATGGTGATATTGCTATCACCAAGTCACATCTGTTGATCCCAGTTGAGCAGTAGATCTTATATAGAAGCTGACTTAATTGTAATAAACTTAAACAATATGCGAAATATACTGTTTAACTTAAGATGAACACAAAAAACAATTGTTTCACACTTTAACACTTCAATATATTAAATACGAGCACACTAACAATGCTAGGGTTTACAACCTTAAAGTGATTTGACTTAACACAGACACGTACATATTCTAACCCTAGGGATCTCTTTTTATAGACAAGGAACCCTACACGGTTTTACAATAACTTCTTACACAAACAAAGATATTCTAAACATATAGAATATTTACACAATCTTTACTATAATTACAAAACACGTTTCTATTCATATCTATGAGCAGCAGAGTCTTGCAATCCTTCTAGCAGCACTTTCCAGCCTAGCAGCAGTCTGTTTACACTAGCAGCAGATTTAGCACCTTAGCAACAGATTCATCATACAGCAGCAGATTGACACTTAGACACATTCTCAGAAGTAGAATCCTAAAACCCAACAATCCTCCCCTAAACTTGATATTTGCCTCCCAAATCATCAAGTTTCTTTTAAGCACAAACAAACACTAGGAGGATGCTTCCAAACACTTACTTCTTGACTTCACCACTATCTGCAAGAATCTTCTCATACCTGGTGACCAAGTTATAAGCTTGTTCATCAAACTTATACTGTAAGTGAAGCATTTTAGGCTTCAACATCTGAAAGATAATTGCTGTATGATTGTTGAGCACTGGATAATCTTTCTTAGCAACCATAAATATGGTTGAACCTCCAACTGATAAAGCATGGACACCACAAGACTGATAAAAATACCATCTTTGAACATTTCCAGACTTTAGTACTTTCCATTCCAGGTCACCATCACAAGGTTCAAACATAACCTTTAGTCTGTAGTAGATCACTCTCTAATGAGCTTCTTCTGGTCTGGTCTCACCATATTTTTCTTTATAAAGCCTCCAGACATCACATACATCATCTCTATCCCTATGATACAACATCTGCTCATAGGATAAAAAGTGAGTCCATAAGCCATTTATTCTTTCAAAACCCCACATGAGTCTATTTTTGCTTCCATAGTTCTTGAACCCCACATTGAATGACACAATTGGATGTTTGACATCTAAAGGTATAGGATTTAGAGCTTCTGGTTCTGTGTGTGATGAAAGAAATGTGAGAGTCATCACTCTTTGTCTATCCTCTTTAGCTCTACTACCTTCTTCCTTATCCAGTTCTGAACTGCCAGCATCATCAACCTTCCTCTTTTTCCTAGCAAAAGTTTTCTTGAAAGCTCCTCTTTTCTTGCTTTCATAGATAGGAGTAGGTTTAGTTTCTGCTATGCTTTCCTTTACCTGCTCTGCAACTTTAGACTTTTCAACATTCTCAGCCTCTTTGATCTTCTCAGACTCACTTGACTTCTTTTCACCTCTTATCTTTCTATTCATTTCAGCAATCATTGCCTCATCTTCTTTAGATCCAATGGCAATGAATCTTTCACATTCTGTTCTAGCACTTTGGTATATAGTGAAGATTTAAGAGTCATCATAGTTCTTGAGGTCAACAATTCTCCAACCTTTAACATGTTTCAGGTATTTTTCCTGAACCTTTCTTTGCTGTAGAGGTGTTGGACCTTTGAGAACCTTTCTTTTCTTTCTTGCAGCAGCAACTTCCTTTTTCTTTCTTGTTGTAACCACCTTCATCCAAGCTTTAACATCAAACCCAGGAACTTCTTGTTCCTCAATCTTTACTAGCTTGGCAAGCTCAATGTCAACATCAACCTTTATCACTTCATCCTCCCAATCCTCATAAGCTTTTAGATCCTTTTCTATCTTCTCAGCTTGAAGTCTTTCTTGTTCTTGAAGTTGTTGATCAATTAAGTATTCTTTTTCTTGATACNCTTTCTTTTCTTTCTTGCAGCAGCAACTTCCTTTTTCTTTCTTGTTGTAACCACCTTCATCCAAGCTTTAACATCAAACCCAGGAACTTCTTGTTCCTCAATCTTTACTAGCTTGGCAAGCTCAATGTCAACATCAACCTTTATCACTTCATCCTCCCAATCCTCATAAGCTTTTAGATCCTTTTCTATCTTCTCAGCTTGAAGTCTTTCTTGTTCTTGAAGTTGTTGATCAATTAAGTATTCTTTTTCTTGATACTTCCTTGCAGCATCTTCATTGAATTTCACTTGCTTATCTTTAGGCCAATACTGATAGGGTATATGGGTTAACAGTTCTTCATCACTTGAGTTCACCTCAGGTTCTTGATCAACCATTTTTCCTTTACCCTTATCTGATGCAACATCAATTGGAATAGACTTCTTCTTTGGAATGGTAGGTTCTCTGATAGTCACTCCTTTGGTAGGTAGTTTGATCTTCTGATCTTCCAAAGGGAGTGTCTTTAGTTGAGGTGTAGGAATAGGTGTAGGTTGTTGTTGTGATTGAGGTGGTGGTTGTTGTTGTTGAGATTGTTGTTCTGAGTGTACTACTGATTCTTTCTCACTTAGCATCACCATAGCCTCAGCATCAGCTTTGTCATTAGATCCAGCAGCAAATCCCTGTGCATCTGCAGAGTCACCTTTTGCATTAGCAGCAGGATCAGCAACTGTTTCTTGAACAGCAGTCTCTTGAGCAGCAGTCTCTTGAGCTGCAGTCTCTTGAGCAGCAGAGTTCTCAGCAACAGAACCCTGATCTTTTTCATTCACCACATACTGATCAACAACACTTGGAGCAGAGTTCTCAGCAGCAGTTTCAACAGCAGAGTCTTCTACAGTGTCTCCTAAAGTTTTTAAAGCCCCACTCATCATCTCTACAGCCTTCACAAGTTGTTAAGGTTCCAATGTTTTGAGTTTGTCTACCACCAACTCTGTTGTTTCCACAATCTTCTCCATTACAGCCTCATGCCCTTCTTTATTAGCAACCACATACCTATCAACATTTTCACCATCACCACTGTCAATCTCCATATCCTCCCCTGTACCCATACCAGCATCCAAAACATCATGAGCAGTAGTTTCTTCCAAAATTTTATCCTCCTCTGGAGTTTCCAAATCATTCCTCCCCTGTTTGGAAGCATCCTCTTCCATTGCAGTGGGGTGAGTAGAGGATCTATTCTCTTGGAAGGTCCCACTTTCTTAAATCTTTTGAAGGTTGAAGATCTTGATTTCTTTAAATTGAGCAGCACCTTCATCTGTTGCTGCATTCTAGTAATCTCCTTAGCTTGAGCAGATCAAAGTTTCTTAAGATCAAGAACTTGTTCCTCCAAAGATGTGCATTTGGTCTCCAAAGTGGTACATTTTGCCATCAATTCCTTAATAGTTTTCATACTAGTCTCATCACTTCGACCTGTATTACCTGGTCCGAGAGGTGAATCATTGACATTGACATTGACATTTGGTACAGTATCATCCATCAATTCATGAGTTACAGATCTGTCCTCATCACTTCGGGATGTGTAACCTTCCCTGAGAGGTGAATCTTTGGACTTAAGCTCAGCATCAAACCTAGTTTGATCATCTGAACTCCCTTTGTTTACCATGTGGCTAGGGTTTCCATCATTGGATTCAGATTCAGAAGAATCTTCCTCACTAGATGTTTCCTTGGTTTGGGTCTTAATTATGTTATCACTGCCCTGCTCTGCATCTAAGCTAGTAGCAGTAGTGGTAGCCCTTGCCAATCTGTCTCCTGCATCACCTAAGACAGTCTCATCTGGTACTTTCATCCTGACACTGGCCTGAGATTGCTCAGTGTCCTTTGAGGTTGTCCTATTTGTTTGGGTCTTTTCAGTGGGAGAGGATGAAACCTCATTGGATCCTTCAAAAGTGGGTGTGTGTTGGGAATCAATGGGGTTTTCTGACTCTTCACCCTAATTGTTTTGAACAAGTTCCACCATATATGGCAAAAATGGTGTGAACTTGCCTGAAAAACCTTTTCCATTTTTAATCAAGAAAGTAAACATTTTGGGTACCAAAGGTATTGCCTCATAAGTAGCCTTGTGTGTTCTTACTTTAGAAATCTGGCTTTCCACAAACAATTGAACAAACCTAGGATAAAGCAAAGATGTTCCTTTTTTCCTGATTTATTTTGCCATACCCTCTAAAATCAAGTTTGAAAAATTAAATGGGTTTCCATTGCACAGACACACCATAACAGAGGCTATGGGTGCACTGAACTCATTCCACCCAGATGTTTTAGAACTAAAATAGTGTAAAAGATTATGGACCAAAAATTTGTACTGAGAACAGAGAAGACCTTTTAGAAACTTTAAACCATCATTTTTCCTCTCATATCCCAGAGCATTTAAACCTTCAAAAATGTCAGTTTTAACAAGAACCTTAGGAGCATCCTCATCATTAAAGAGAAGAATCTCTCTAATAGATGATTCAATCACAAGGACCTTTTGATTATTAACCATGGCACTAATCTGTGTTTCCCCATTGTTAGTTTTGACTTTGGCAGTAAGCCAGAACTGTTTAATGTAGGATTGAAATATAGTTGGGTTGACAGTTAATGGATACCTAATTGAAGTAGCATTAAGAAAGTGTATCATCTCTGTGAACTCATCTGGAACCAAGGATGCATCTAGAAACGCGACATTGTTGTGGTCTCTGGCCTAAGTGCGTGTAATCTCCATGAAGTTAGAGTTTGTGAATTTAGGGAGTTTTGATTTTGATGATAATGGAGTGTTTGTGTGTGGTTATACTTCAATTGGGAGCGTGTAAAAACTAATTGTGAAATCCAATTAGGTTTTTAAACTGATTTGGGAAGTTACATAACCGCCCTTCCACTTTTAAACCGAGCAGCAGAACCCTGTATAGCAGCAGAACCAGCAGCAGAGTAATATAATTAGCAACAGAGTTTTTGACAAGCAGCAGAGTTGACTGTACTTTAGATATTTCTTGGTCAAACAGTCAAAAAGTCAAAAAGTCAAACCTTCCATTAATTATCCCCAATCAATGGCAATTACCAACTACACATTAAATATTTTCCCCAATTTAATCCGTTATTTAAGGAGAATCTGATCCATTCCAATTTCATCACAAATCAAACCCTAATCTCCTCCAATTAGCAAATCAATCTCTTCCATACTTCACACAATCCAATCAATATCGCACCAAAACGTGAAATCATTGATCTCTCTTCTAATTCTTCTGACTTATCTGATTTCTCTGATTCTGATTCCCCAATTGACACCATGCCTTTTCCACCATATCTTCCACCATATCGTCCTCCCCGTAGAGGAAGCAGGACAAAAGAACAAGCCCGGAAGTTCAAACATGATATCAATGCTATTATCCTCCCATGCCATCCCAGATACCAATCTCCTACCAATAGGAGAGGTGAGGGAACATCTAGGTCTGCACAAGGAGAGGATACTTCTGAACTGGCCAAGAAGCTTCCAAATGCTCTAGCACAGGCTCTTGAAACAGCCTTGACATCAATGACTCCAATACCAATGCCTGAGCCATCTAAGTCATCAAGAAAAACCTCGCCTGAAGGTTGTGGTTGGTCTTGCTTGCAAGAGGGTGTGGACCAAGGATATGCATCTGAAGAAGAAGACAGATCCAAAGGGCAAAGGAAAGGAACCATGGAGTAGTCTTGTTAGGAATCCTTGATGTAAACGTTTTTGTGTTTTGTTGAACTTTTCTGTGTAATTTGCATCTTTGATAATGGAATGAACTTTTACTGTTATGTTGAATTAATGTCTTGTGCATACAGCAAAAATCTCCATGTTAAATTTTAACCTGCAAAAAGTTAGTCCAAAACCACAAGACATACAAGTCCACAATAGCAAAAACTAACTCAGCAGCAGAGTTTCCAATAGCAGCAGAGTAGACTTAGCAGCATTTTCCACATTTAGCAATGACAACAAACTTTTAAGATCAATAACAGTACAGATACTTATACAAAATTTTACAAAAACATAGAGAGATAAGTTTTCTAAAGATTGATCATTCCAATACTTGCAATCAAATATTGAAATCTACCCACATCAAAGTGTTTGGTAAGTAGATCTGCAACATTTTGATCAGTATGGACTTGAACAATTTGAATCAACTTCTTTTCATAACAATCTCTAATAAAATGGTGTCTTATCTCAATATGCTTTGTTTTAGAGTGAAAAACAAGATTTTTAATTATGCACAAGGTACTGTTATTGTCTATATGAATTTTGGTGTTCATAAAATTGTACCCATAGTCCAGCAATTGATTTTGCATCCAAAGCACTTGACCACAACATACTCAGCTTCAGTTGAAGAATTTGCCACCACAGTTTGTTTCTTGCATTGCCATGACACCAACCTGCTTCCAAGAAATTGACAACCTCCTGTTGTGGATTTTCTATCCAAGCAAGCTCCAGCATAATCACTGTCAGAAAAATCCTCCAACTCAAATGGTGAATTCTTAGGATACCAAAGCCCCAATTTGGGTTGATGCTTTAAGTATCTAAAGATACTCTTTACTGCATTAAGATGTGATTCTTTGGGAGTAACTTGAAATCTTGTACAAGCACAGACAGAGAACATAATGTCTAGTCTTGAGGCTGTAAGATACATCAATGACCCAATCATTGATCTGTACACATGAACATCCACATCTTTGCCTTCTTTATCTTTTACCAATGGTTTGTCTTTTTCCATAGTTGTCTTTGCAGGCTTATCATCAGTGAATCCAAATTTCTTCAAAATATCAGCCACATATTTATCTTGACTGATAAATATGCCATCTTCGTTTTGTTTCACTTGTAACCCTAAAAAGAAGGTAAGTTCTCCCATAGAGCTCATGGAAACTTATCTTTCATTATCTTCTCAAACTCCTCACACATAGCTTTGCTTGTAGAACCAAAGATGACGTCATCAACATAGACTTGAACCAGCAAAATATCATCTTTATTTTTCTTAATGAACAAAGTTTTATCAATCCTACCCTTAGTGTAACCACATTCTAACAAGTAGGTAGACAACTTTTCATACCATGCCCTGGGAGCTTGATGCAAACCATAAAGTACTTTTTCAATTCTATAAACTCTGTCAGAGAAATTTGGATCTTCAAAACCAGGTGGTTGTGACACATAAACCTCCTCCTTGATTTCCCCATACATGAAAAGCACCTTCACATCCATTTGATAACCACAAATCTTATATGAAGCAAATCCAAAAAATAGTCTAATACCTAATCCTATCCTCNTAACCACATTCTAACAAGTAGGTAGACAACTTTTCATACCATGCCCTGGGAGCTTGATGCAAACCATAAAGTACTTTTTCAATTCTATAAACTCTGTCAGAGAAATTTGGATCTTCAAAACCAGGTGGTTGTGACACATAAACCTCCTCCTTGATTTCCCCATACAGAAAAGCACCCTTCACATCCATTTGATACACCACAAAGTCTTTATATGAAGCAAATGCCAAAAATAGTCTAATAGCCTCAATCCTTGCCACAGGTGCATATACTTCATCATAATCAATGCCTTCTTGTTGTGTGTATCCCTGAGCAACTAATCTTGCTTTGTTTCTAATCACAATGCCTCTTTCATCTCTTTTGCATCTAAACATCCATTTAGTCCCAATAGCCTTCTTCCCATTAGGTAGATCAACCAAGGTCCAAACTTCTTGTACCCTAAATTGGAGAAGTTCTTTCTGCATAGCTTCCACCTAACTTGCTTCTTGTAAGGCTTTATACACATTCTTGGGTTCTATTTGTGATACAAAATAAGCAAATAGGCAATTTTGTAGATCTTTGTGACTATTTCTTTGATGTAAAGATCTAGCAAAGAAACCTTTGAGAAGCAGCTCCTTTGTCTTCTTCCTTTTTTGAACATTTGATGATGGATCACCCAAAATTTGTTCTTTTGGATGATGCTTGTGAATTCTGGTTGTCTTTGTGGGACTAACAGGAATGTTGAGTTCCATGTTGTTGAAGTCAGTTTGAGCACCAAAAATTTCACCATCAAAAGCTTTATCATCTGTATCTTCATTTATTTTAGTCAATGCAGGCACATCTCTGGATCAGCTTGAGAAGATGTATGTAACACCCCAACCCGAGAAGGGCTAAAGTGTTCATAATGGAGTCAAATCAGAACACAAGTGAAACGGAGATTCATACAATAAGCAAAGGATACAAGGTTACAACAAAACTAAAACAAAAACAAAGGCTAAAATACAAAACAAAGCCCAACTCAGACTAAGCCCAATCTCATAATATCTAGTCACTTCTAAGTCCAGTCCAATGCTACAAGGTGAAGTCTTCTAAGCCCAAAAGCAAAGCCTTCGTCCATAACCCAGCTTCCTACTAAACCTGCCGCATGAGAAAAGAAATGCGGCTGAGCTTAAAAGCTCAGTGAACAGATATGAAAGTAAACAAGCACAACAAGATAATACCATAATCGAGAAAGTACAAGAGAGTTTTACAAGTGGTGTCAAGGTATGTCAAAAGATTTTCAAGTCAAGTATAGAAAGATTATCAAAGTTGAGTACGAAGAGTTATCAAGTTAAGTACCAAAAGGTCATCAAGAATAAGTGTCAAAATCATCAAAGTTAATGTCAAAGGATTCAGTATTTAACCCCCAGGCCACACACAATATCCACACACATATAGTAGCCCAATGGAGTGATCAGCTCCCAAATGTGAAGGGACCGCATGCACGCATGCCCAATCACCACACACATGTAGTATATCCAGTCCATATCATCATAATGGCAAAAGCCCACACACATATCACACAAAACTAGGATGCATCCATACGCCCCTGCTGGCCAATAACAATAATAATAATAATAATCATAGCAGCAGTCGATAACAATAATCAGGGACGGCGTAGTACATCTCTCCAACTACGCTAGAGTACATAACATTGGTGCATCAATGCTATGGTTGTGGCTACTCCACAACAAGTAACACATAATACCTGGGTAAATACTGAAGGGTAATGTAGCCAAGGTTCAATATCAAAGGTTTAAGTGTCAATTCACAATCAAAGGTTCAATGGTCAAAGGTTCAAATATCAAAGGTTCAGTATCAAAGGTTCAAGATCAAGTGTCAAGATCAAAGGGTCATCAAGAGTTAATATTAAAGGGTCAAAAAGTGAGAGGTCAAAGCCAAGGTTCCAATCCATAGGGTTCATTAATCCGAGTCCCAACGTCCCATAGTTCATGATCAAAAGGGTCATAATGAGAGTTTAAAACAAAAGTTCAATTTAGTAGGTTCACATCACTTATAAAAAGGTTCGTAGTCAATCCCATTTAAGAGTTTATAAAATGGTTCATTTAAAAGAGTTTTTTCCAAAGGATGACATTTATAAAACGGTCTTTATAAAGGTTTGCATACGATGTTCTTCAAAAGTGTCTTTATGAATTTATAACAATCCCGTAGATAAGTGGTCTTAAATCATGTGTCGTTATAAAATAGTTTCCCCTTTAAATGTTTTCATATCGTAATTTAGAAAAGAAATTTTACTTCCCATTATAATATCCAAAAGAATATTCAAGGTCTCACAAGAGTTTTACTTTCCGTTACATTATCCCGAAAGAGTACCCAAGGTCTCACAAGGTTCAAAGGTTAAGGTCACAAAAGGTTAACAATCAAGTTGTGTCCATATCATACCATGAGGGTTCAAACAAATATCAATAGAATCCAAATACCCCGAAGTACATCAACCTCAGAGCCAAGGTGCAAAGGTTCACATGGATCAAAGGTTCAAATAACAATGGCAGATCAAATGTCAAAGGCTCACAATTTAAGGGAAGCATAGCAAGGTTCACAAATCAAGTTAAGATGAGAGAGAGTTCATGAGAAACCTGTGAAAAGGTCAGAATATCTGTACCTTATTCAAAGCAAACAAAACAGGAAACAGAAAGGTCACCAGAAGAATCACTCCCGCTTCACGGAACCTATACAAATTAAATACCAAGTATTACTTTAAGTCCAATGAATTAGGTTACTCATTTTAATATGCTTTCCATTTTTAGTAACTTTCTATTATAGGCAGGTTTCCCGAATTAGTAAGTTTCCAATATTGGTAAGTTTCCTGAAATAATAATTTAATCCTTTAAGGTTAAAATGAACCATTAAAATATTTGAGGTTAAAATGATCAATATAATAGTTTAGGGTTGATTTATCACTTTAGTGAAGTCTAGGGTCGAAAATGTAAATTATCAAAGTTAAATATTAAAAGTCAAATAAAATTATTTTAAAGTTTATTTTAATAAATTAATATTAAGATAATAATTTTTGACCCTGTCGTCATAATTTTATATAATTTAGTAACGTACCCACAATATTTATAATTTTGCCGAGACAAATACTTATCTTTTGTTGTTTATTTAAGCCGTGACACACACTCTTTGTGGCTGAAAATAAGCCGACCCAAGGACCCTTTTATTTATATGTCGACCCGAGACAACACCCAAGCAAGCGCCTCTCCTTTCTTTATTCAGTATACACTTGCATACTCACACAACTCCTTACGCATGCATGCTACTTAGTACCATAGTTTTCATATTACATGCATTATATTAAAATACAAACATGCATATTTCATATAGTTTCATATCCACCCAAATAAAAGAACATCACATATTACGATTATATGAAATACCAACTCCTGTTTCCATGTATCCTTTTTATTAGTTCATTTTTATGCTTCATATTTTATATGTACTACATATATACGCATGTTCCATTTATTATTCTTCCAGGTTTGTTCCAGATTTAGGATGTATAAAAGAGATCAAAATCATTGATTAATGATCAGATAAAAGAGGTAAATCACAGCAGGTTCGAAAGTGAAACCGAAACAAAGATCGACGTGTATAGTATTCCGTTTTCATTATTATTTCATGTGAGGATTTTATTATTTTTTTTTATTTTATTTTTGTGATTTCATGTAACTACTATCTTGTATTCATGCATGCTTCAAACCGATTCATGAGTTATTATAAATATGTTTTTACGCGTATATATATAGATCAAAAAAAGAATCGAACAAGGTTTGACACAGTTACCCTCAAAGCGTGATCAAAAGGAAGGGAAACGAGGAGAACCACGATTTGAACCGAGTACCGAAATAAAGCAATCCAACACCCCTCGAACCCAAAACACCACGACCAAGCCACAACCCTCTCGAACCAGAAGACCACGACCAGAACCTCCAAGGAACCATGACCAAGAACCCTTTTTGCACATCATAGGTTCGAACCAGGAAAGAAAAACAAGACCTAGCCGACACCAAGCAATCCCACCCTCGCTAAACCAAAACCAAAACACCACCAGTCGCACCATCAAGGGTCGCGACTAGCAGAACCTTTGAACCACCTTATGCCTCGTCTATACCTTGACAGAACTTATTTCGGACCCTTTTGTACCTTCATTGAATTGGATTGGATGAGAGAAGGAATCACCAGCCGAACTTTTGTTTTAGGGTTTTCTGTTTCTGACTTTTGTTTGTGTATAATAGGAAAATACTCGGCTGTTTTTTAGAGGGAGTCAAAGGAGATAAAGATGGTACTTCCTTGATTTTTGGTGAGTAAATATTTGGTTCAAAAAAAAAAAAAAAGTTATAGATGGCCGAAAATTTGGGAGGCAATTTTGGGAGGTTTCGGCTGATTACACAAGTAGGTAGAAATATTGTTATGTCTTTTCAATTTACAAAATATTTGTTTATATATGCTTCTAATACTAGATTATTAAAGACGTTATGGTGCTCTAAGTTTGAATTGTGCAATCAAACTGAAGTATGGTACTCTTAATTTGCAATATTCAAGTTATGTAAATTTTTAAATTACCGCAAGTTTTCGAATCGTATAAAGGTTTATGGTTCACATATTAATGGTTTAAATACATAGGTTATAATACATTGAAATGTTTTGAATTATTAATCGTTTTTTCATAGGTTTGAAATTAGAGGGGTATTTTAGGTATTTCACATGCTCCAGATTTCTGGGTTTTACAATGTATCAACCAAGGATATGCCCTGTGTGTCAACTGTAGGAAACTTAAGTGTTGTTGGAGAAGCAGTCTGCTTTGGAGAAGCAATCTGCTCAGCAGCAGAGTTGTCTGTTGGTGTAGCAGCAGAATCTGACAGACTACTGCTTGAGGTAGTTTCCTTTATGACATCATCCAAAAGTGGCACATCATTTACCACCTGTGCATTACTAGATGATTTCATACCTTCCCCCATCTCCCTTGGGAGAATGATCATCTGGTGAGCTTATGTTCTCCTGAGTGGGAATGTTAGTTGGACCAAGCTTCCATTTTTCAACCAAAAAAAACTCTTCTTGAGGAGTGGACTTCTTTGCATCTGTAGCTGCAGACACATTTTCCTTTGTACCTGCAACATGGTTAGTATCTACACCTGCAATCACTGGCTCATAATTCATGATTTTGGTTAGCATATCAATATTAAAAAGCCACTCAGGTCTCTCTTTGCATTATTAGGTTTATTCTCATCAAAGTTAATATGCAAATTCTCCTCTACAAATTTGGTTCTCTTGTTGTACACCCTAAAAGCTCTACTATTTATGGAGTATCTAACAAAATAACCCTCATCAGCCTTCTCATCATACTTGCCTAACTGGTCTTTGGTAGTTAAGATGGTAATAGGACATCCAAATGGTCTAAAGAAATCTATCATTGGCTTTCTACCATGGAACAATTCATAAGGGGTCTTATTGTGAGGCTTAACTACCTTACTCCGATTTTGCACAAAGCAAGCAGTGTTCACTGCTTCAGCCCAAAAAGGTATAGGCAACTTAGAATCTGACAACATAGTCCTAGCAGCTTCAATCAATGTTCTATTTCTCCTTTCTGCNTAACCTTCATCAGCCTTCTCATCATACTTGCCTAACTGGTCTTTGGTAGTTAAGATGGTAATAGGACATCCAAATGGTCTAAAGAAATCTATCATTGGCTTTCTACCATGGAACAATTCATAAGGGGTCTTATTGTGAGGCTTAACTACCTTACTCCGATTTTGCACAAAGCAAGCAGTGTTCACTGCTTCAGCCCAAAAAGGTATAGGCAACTTAGAATCTGACAACATAGTCCTAGCAGCTTCAATCAATGTTCTATTTCTCCTTTCTGCTACACCATTTTGTTGAGGAGTTCTAGCAACACTGTATTGTCTTAAAATACCTTTACCCACAAAGAACTGATTCATAGCATAATTCTTAAATTCAGTTCCATTATCACATCTGATTATCTTTATTTTATGATTTATTAGGTTTTCTATTCTAGTTATGAATTCCTTTAGAATCTCAGTGGTTTCATCCTTAGAAGCTAGAAAGAACACCCATGTAAACCTGCTAAAATCATTTGTGACAACTAGACAATATTGCTTCCTATTCAGACTATTCACATAAACAGGTCCAAATAAATCCATATGAAGCAAATATAAAGGCTTGGTAATGGTATTAACAAATTTGGACTTAAAAGACACTCTGTGTTGTTAACCCTTTTGACAGGCAACACAGGTTTCAAGATTTTCAAAAACTTTTGAAGGTAATCCTCTCACAAGATTGCCTTTGACCAATTTATTCATAGTTTTGAAATTCAAATGTTCAAGTCTTCTGTGCCATAATTTGGATTCATCAATAGTGGCCTTTGCAAGAAGACAAATTAAAGCTCTTTTGGGAACTATGTTCTTTATATGATCACTGTATATGTTATCAGATCTAGGGACTCTTAGTAGCACAAATTTGTCATCTGGCAACTTAAAGTCAGGAGAAAGGATAAGACATTCAGTATCAGTAAAAAGAACAAAATTCCTTTTGTCACACATCTGTGAGACACTAAAGAGATTAAACTTAAGTCCATCCACAAGGAACACTCTTTCAAAATCCAAATTTCCTGTTTTGATTGTACCAGTACCTATAATCTTTCCACCTTTGACATCATTACCAAAGGCAACATATCCACCATTTTCCATTGGCTAAAAATCTTCAAGTTGGGATATGTATCCTGTCATATGTCCAGAGCATCCACTATCAACAATTCCTTTATCTTTTAGATCATCTTGGAGATTGCCCTGCACATGAAAAGTAGAGAAATCAGTTTCTCTTTTTTACCCAAGCCATCACTGACTTGGATCTGCCCTGTGCGTCAACATAATCATATTTAGTGAGGTCCATTGATGCACTGCTGGTGTTGGAAGCTTTAGTTAAAACATTTGATTTTGCTTTCCAACTCCAGCAAGCTGAGGCCTTTACAGTATAGAAATGATTTCCAACAACTGTGTCTGTTATGTCTTTTGGAACAGTAGTAGAGTCTTTTGCCTTAGCAGCATAGTCTACTCTTGGACTAGCAGTAGGACCAGTTGTTTGATTATGAAAAGGCCTGTTTGTTTGAGTAGTTACAATGGATCTAGTAATACCAGATCTCAATAAAACTGCTCTTGGAACCATTTGTCTTTTAGAGGGAGAGTGAGTCCTTTTTGAAAAGTTTTGATGATTCACTATTGTATGTTGGTTCCAAACAGTTTTTTGGTAGTCCTTACAATTTGCAATAAGATGCTCAAAACTACCACACTTATAACATGCCTTCTTTCTCAATTGAAATTCATTACCTAATTTATGTGAAACTAGGTTGTTGAAGTTCCTTTGATTACCCCTAGGCTTGTAATTAAACCTTTTCATATGATGGCTAGGTACTTCATTATACTCAACAACTTTCTTAGACATATTATGACCTAGCTTAGGTTTCAGAAACTTAACATGTTTAACTCTAGACTCATCAAATTTAGGAATTTCTTCCTTTTTAACCTTTAATGTTGGCTCAGTCTGTTCATCCTCACTATCTGACACCCAATCTTCAATAATTGGTTCATCAGAAAACTTTTTATTATCAACCCTAGTTGTTTGAATAGGCACATTACTTGTTTCTTCACTAGGTTTGATGTCTTCAGTTATACTAATGAAAGATAACTCCTTTCCTGTTGGTGCAAATGCGCTTTTCATTGGAGGAGCTACTTCATTGTATCATATTCCACTACCTTTTCTCATTAATTGACACTGAATAGTATGATCTATGGTAGTTGAAGCAAACTTTTGTTTTTCAACTCTTACAATATGTTTATCTTTATCTGCAAAAGCTTCATCTCTAGCCTGTTCTGCTTCTGTTAACTTTTTCTTAAGCATTTCAATCTCATTCTTTTTAATAAAAAGCTCACCATCCTGTATACTGATCCTATCAACATATTCAAACTCACATTCTTTAAGATATTCAAGTCTTCTTTCTACATTTTGAATTCCTACTTTATAACCTAAGTTATCAAGTTTTAGGGACTCAATTTCTTGTCTAAGACTTTCATTCCTAGATTTAAGTTCTTCTATAGTGTCTACACAAGATTAAAAAGAACAAGTAGAATCATTAGACTCATTAGATACCTCAGAGTCAGAACCAGATGATGAAGAAGCATAGGACATAAAAGCAAAGTTATGCCCTTTAGTATTTACTTCAGCAATGAAAGCTTGGTTTGGTTCTTCTGCAGCCATGTCACTCCAATCATATTCACCTAACCCATCACAAGACACCAAAGCAGTAGAGGGCTTTGACTCATCTTCAATCTTCTTGGGAGTCTCTACATTCTTCTTTGGAGCTCTGCATTCCCTGGCAAAGTGCCCCTTTCTGTTGCAGTTGTAGCACTCCATCATTGATTTCTCAAATCCCATATTACCCTGAGGCTTATACTTGAGCTGTTTTCCAGTCCTCTTTAAGAACTTTCTTGCTCTCAAGGTTAACATAGCCATTTGCCACTTCAAATCAATCTCTTCAAAAGCATCAGGATCAATATGATCAGCATCCTGATTTAGAACTTGAGTACCTGTAGTAAGATCAGCCAAGAATGCACAGATAGCAGCATCACTCATAGTATCACTGTTGTTTGAACCAGCAGCAGAGTTGCTAGTGCTAGCAGCAGAGACACCATAAGCAGCAGAGTGAGTGTCTGAAGAGTTAGAAGTTTTAGAGGACACAAAAGCTATATTTTGAGCAGCAGAGGATGAAGTAGATGAACTAGATGAGACATTCATCTCATATTCATATACTTTCAAGTTGTTGTATAGGTTATCCAAGCTCATTGTTTCAAAATCAGCTTTGTTTCTCCACACAACAATATGCATGCTCCATTCTGGTGCAACGCTTCTGAGAAACTTAAGATTGATGTCTTCTTCAGGAACTGTGTATCCCACAAGCTTCAAATGACTTATAAGCTTTTGAAGCCTGTTATAGGTACCATAGCTTCAAATGACTTATAAGCTTTTGAAGCCTGCTATAGGTACCATCAAGGTTTTCTCCACTTAGAGCAGTGAAGTTTTCAAACTGATGCTTGAAGACATTCTTCATTGACTTTCTAGTAGCAGCATTGCCACCAAATCTTGTCTCAACAACATCCATAAGGTCCTTGGCAGTTTCACAGCCTTCAAAGTCCAACTGATACTCAGTAGTTATTCCTATCATGAGAATACTGTGAGTCTTAATCTCCAGCTTCCTCTGATCTTCATCATCCTTGCTTTTGATGGGCACCTCCTTCCCATCAAGAATCACTAGGAATTTGTCTCCATTCAAGACAACATTCCACATCTTGTAGTCGATCATGCGCATGTATTGCTTGATTCTCATCTTCCAAAGCTCATATTCTCCTTGCTTGAGCATTGGCACCTTTGAGGCAGTAACCATATGTGTGTCATCACCCATGACTTCAGTTGAGGTTATGAACATAGTTTGAGAGTACTTGAGTTCTTCTTGTTGATCCCAGTTGAGCAGTAGATCTTATATAGAAGCTGACTTAATTGTAATAAACTTAAAACAATATGCGAAATATACTGTTTAACTTAAGATGAACACAAAAAACAATTGTTTCACACTTTAACACTTCAATATATTAAATACGAGCACTCTAACAATGCTAGGGTTTACAACCTTGAAGTGATTTGACTTAACACAGACACGTACATATTCTAACCCTAGGGATCTCCTTTTATAGACAAGGAACCTTACACGGTTTTACAATAACTTCTTACACAAACAAAGATATTCTAAACATATAGAATATTTACACAATCTTTACTATAATTACAAGACACGTTTCTATTCATATCTCTGAGCAGCAGAGTCTTGGAATCCTTCTAGCAGTACTTTCCAGCCTAGCAGCAGTCTATTTACACTAGCAGCAGATTTAGCACCTTAGCAGCAGATTCATCATACAGCAGCAGATTGACACTTAGACACATTCTCAGAAGTAGAATCCTAAAACCCAACAACATCCCCATTGGCTTGGGTCCTAGGGTTAGTTCACCAAGCCTCCAACGAACTGCCAATGCTCAACACTACCAGAACTAGAGTGTCCTAAGACTTGCCATGAAAGTATACAAACAATAGACAATAGATGCATAGAAAACTAACTCATAACAATAACAATTTCATAACTAGGCTAACACCAAGAGGTGTTTAGCCACTCATATTCATAATTGCAGTAAAACAATGTTGAGTTATTACAAATGTAAACATGAATCGAATACAAGACAAATGAATAAATAAACATATGATTGGTGTGTGAATCCTCCCTTGGAAATGACTTGTATGTGGCTAGAACTTCGTTCCTCCTGCTCCCTGAGTTTCTCCTAACTTCTGTGTGGTGAAAAGTGAATGAATAAACTCGGAATTAGGGCTGGTATTTATAGGCCCGACTTTAATACGGTGTAGCTGATTGAGTTTCTACGTCGTAGCCTTTATAAATATTGACTACGCCTTAGCTTGATCAAGTGCTACGGGCATAGTTTCTTCTTTGGATGCTTCTACGGCGTAGTTACTAGGGGAACTACGCCATAACTTCTTCTTTGGCCACGTGAGTTCTTTACTGCCTCAAATTGGGGTCTACGCTTGATAGATACACAACACAATATATATATGGTATATATAAGTATGTATATCTTCCGAGGATAGCACGGGTAAATATATATCCCCGGGTCGTATTTCCCAACGAAGGCTGAATGGAGTTCATGAGTTCGTGATCGTGAGTCGTGAAGTGAATGTGAAGGGGGTTTAAGGGGAACCCTAAGCTACAATTACACTACGAGAAATAAAAATGCACAAATAAGAAAGCACGTAAACCTAACACGTAATTAAACCTAAAAACGTAATTAAAACGTAAAATAAACGTCAACGCGCAAAATAAAAAGTGAATTTAAAGTATTACTACTCCTACGGGGATGAAAATGATTTTTCTACGTTCTAAATGACAAAAGAAAATTTTAGGAAAAAGAAAATTATTGTTTTGACTTTTTATTTAATTATTATTAATTAAAAACTATTTTTAAATATTAAAATATATTAAAAATGCAAATAATTAAAAA
>LBNU01035656.1:72023-101451 GCA_014162995.1 Artemisia annua
ATATATATATATATATATATATATATACTGTACAGGAACAAGGTTTTAACTATTAAAGGCTTAAGTTAACTTAACTAGGATTGAAGAAACAGTAAATTAAAAGCTTTTTAAGAAGATTAATCTAGAAATAAAAAGTGCATAAAACGGATTAATTAACAAAATAAAGTAACAAAGGACTTTTATTAATTTAAGAGTAGATTACAATATTAGAAAGCTTAAACTTAACAAACATTGAACACTAATTCTAATCCCTAAAATCCTACCCAGTAACAACATGAGAAGGGAACCCTATTTATAGCTGCCAAAGGCGGTTTCATGCTTGCCAGAAGCTTCAAGAGACCTTATCTTCTTCTTAGGATCATATCCCACCTAGAATATTCTTGAATTCGAGCATTCTTATCCTTGGATCCCTTCCAGCATCTTCCATCCAGTGATTTTGCTTGATCCTGCCACGTTGGCAAGGATAAGACACCCTCCCTCACACGTTGGCAGAACTTTCTTGAAGGTACGAGGTCATATTGAGGTTTAACCAGGGTGGGGTGAATTGGGGAAGATGGGTGAGCAGTAACAGGTTGTAAAAAGGGCGCGTATGGGGATTTGACTGGGGTGGGTTTGGCTTGGGTTTATAAAAAGGGTAGTGGTGGGCTTTTGTTGTTGTAAAGAGGGATAGTGGGCTGAAGGGTTTATTGGGTTGGGTTATTAAACACATAAGGGTTTATGTTTTAAGTTTATTTATTTTTGGGTTTAGTAAAGATAGGTCCGGTTTGGTTTGTAGTTTAGAATTTAGGATTAATATGGTTTAGGGTGATTATTGTAATTTTGCAAAGTACAAGGGTCTTTTCTGCCATTCGTTCAAAATGTGATCCAAGGGCTTGTTTTGCACTCTCTTGAATACTTGAGGGGCTTGATATGTAATTTCTTCAAAGTAATCTTCAAAAGGACCATTTGTGACAATTTTTGAAAGTTGAGGGATCATTCTTGTAAGATTTGCCAAACTTTATCACAGGGTCACTTTTGTCATTTCTTCATGCTTGAGGGACTTGAATTGACTTCTGGGGCTTTCTTTTGACTTTTTAAGCATTCTCAGCCTCAGCTTTTGACTCTTTCCATTTCTCGTTCTCGTTTTTGTGGTATTTGGCTCGGTTTTTGTCCTTTTCTCATATTTTATTACCTGCATGTGCAAAAACGCAAAAACATGGATATTTGGCATTTATGGTCGGGTTTTTGGTCTTTTTGGTCTTAATTTGGTCAAGAAAAGGTATGCGTTTTCACACATACCAACGCTGTAGGTGGAGAGTTGCTACTCTGTAGAGCCCTTTAGTAGATCTCTACGTCGTAGTCATGGAGTGAGCTACGCCGTAGTCTTCATAAGTGTGGTCTACGCCGTAGGTAAGATTGATTATACATCCATGTGTGGTCTTACCTTGATTAAGAAAGTTCTGGTTTTAATTTACAATCGTTTTTGTGATCTTGTTAGGGTTTTTAATATCGCATCTTTAGGGTTTTTTAAAGTCGGTTCATAATTATCTTCAATATCATCTATGATCGAGATTGGTTCTATGGCTTAAATTTTATGTGCTGTTTCGCTAAAAACCCTAGTTTTAAACTAGGGTTTTATTCATATTGATTGAAGACCAGGCGTTATTTTCTTCTTGTTTTTCTGTTTCTTATTACTCGTCTAAAGGGGTGTGCGGTTGTTGTGATGTCGAAGATAGGAGAGGAGAACAATACATTAACACGACCAGTTAATGTGAATTTAGAGGAACTGAGTGCTCGCTTTAAACGGTTAAAGGGAATTAATCCTGGTGTTACTCAAACAAGGAAAGCTGCTAGGGTTGCTAGGAACCCTAATGGTGAATCTTTTTCTTTTGTGACTTATGATCATGTTATCGAACCTAATGTGAATGATGCTTAAATTTTAGGTGATCATGTTGATTCTATGAATATTTCTAACCCTAACGTGACCTCTATTGGTAGGAGTACTAAATTTGTTGGGTGTAATAATGCTCCTGGTGTAACCTCCCACAAAATCTCATCACTATCATTCCCATTACAAATACCTATAGTAGGTATTTCACAGGTAAATTTTTGCTTTTTATATGCATTCATTACTTGCATGACTCTCTAGACCTGCTCACGTATCCACACAAGCCAAAGATCTCAACATTCACATCCTATAAACCTCTGGTTTGTCAAGCATAATATCACTACAACACCACAATAAGTAATCTACCAATCTAACACACTAAACTCATCATAAAACCCTAATAAACCCTAATTAAACCCTAATTAGACCTATGTGCTTACTAAACCCTATATGCTTAACTAAACTAGTTTCAAAGTGTTCAAGGCTTAAGTATGAGTTACCTTAGGAACAATAGGTTACCTTAGCACCCTTAGATACAAGTACAACCTCTTTGAGCTTAGGTACAAGTCCCTTAGGCACAAAACCATAACTAGGTTATAACTTCCCAGAAACTAGGTCAAACCTTCCCAAATCTTTCCTATAAGCTACCACCACTTAGTATAATCCTCTTAGGAATTAGGATTAGTGACTAAACACTCATAGGAACCTAACCTAGGCACTAAACCCTAAGCTAGACCCTAATCTCTCACTAAGCAAAATTAGGACTAAACTAAACCTAAAACCTAAACTAAGCCACTACACTACTTCTAAACTACCAAGCAAGCACCCAAGTACCTTCCCCTAACCTAGCACATATCCTAGCTCCTCTAAGCACCAACACAAGGAGGTGCATCACCTCCCTGTCACCACCTTCACCCCACAGTTACACCACCACCACGACCGGCCTAGCAGCCCCCTAGCTACACCATAGCCCATCCTCATCACCTCCTAGACCTGCCACAACCCTTAGCTCTGCTTACTCGACCTCCCCCCTCCTCGACACCTGGCATCTCCTTTTCTTGATCGCTACACAAACGCACCCTATAAATACCCCCCGCCACCCCATCACTTAAAACCATCCCATTTCCTCTCTTTACCCCAAACATTTAGTAGTATAGGATCCTTAGAAACCTTAGGAGTCGAGTAGTGTGAGCCTAGAAGCCC
Source organism: Artemisia annua (assembly GCA_014162995.1). Taxonomy (NCBI): domain Eukaryota; kingdom Viridiplantae; phylum Streptophyta; class Magnoliopsida; order Asterales; family Asteraceae; genus Artemisia; species Artemisia annua. Next base: position 75,094 of record LBNU01035656.1, read on the forward strand.
TATCGAGCTTAGTTTTGCCCTAGAAAACCCTAAATCCCTCGTTCCCCTACTTCTGGTCACGTAAGCCTTATACTCTTGTTCTAATAGCTTTATTTCAGTTCTAGGATAGTTATAGATTGCCTTAGATTCCATTAGAACCTTTGCCTAAGCCTTGAACACCAAAAACTAGAACTTTTCATTTTAAAACCCTAATATGTGTCGAATACATGTTTATATGCTATAAGCCCTTTCCATAAGCTATAAGCTAGTTTAGATAACTTAGATAAGCTAATATTAGTTAAACATAAGCTAGGAAATCTTTTTGTTTCATAAAAATATAGTTTGCATGGAATTTGGACTAGTTTTGCAAAGTTTTCCATGCATAGGGGTATATATGGTAACTTTCTGAATATATTAAGTCTAGGGACTATTTTTGACATTTCTTAGTAGATCTAAGTATAAGGACCCTTTTTTCAAAGTTCTAGAACCTTAGGATAGAAAGTAAAATAGTTATAAACTAATTAGGACTAGTTTTGTAAAAATTATAAAGTGAAGGGTTTAAGTGGTAAATATTGAAAACTTATAAGTCCAAGTGTCATTTCTCCCATTTTTCTAAAATATATAAGTATCGAGACTAATTGTGTCAATAGTTATAAATCTAAATAATATAAGTATTATAAGTCTAGGGTAGATTTTGTAAATATATAAACAATAAGGGTATAAAGTAAAAGTATTTTCATATAATTATAAAAACTTAAAGTTAGAAGCATAACAAAATACTAGGGAACTTCATGTGAGGAGTACTATATGGATATTTCGTTTTGACGAGTTAGCTGGGTTTACGATTTAAAGTGCCCTGACTCCTCAAACGATTATTGCATATACATCTGAATTATGATGCCCCGAACGGTGTTATGTCATACATAAACCCTAATAACAACATAACTCAATAGTAGGGAACTTCATGTGAGGAGTATTAGCTTCTGAATTATGATGGCCCGAACGGCGTTTTGTTATATCTAAAACTCTAAAAACCCTAAGAATGATTACTTAAGAAATTTGAACTAAATAAACAAAGCTTGACATACGTCAACACCTAAAACACCATAGGATACGTGAGTAAGGCAGTCTAGTTCCCGAGTCACTTTTTACATCAATCAAATTTCCCTAAATCCCATGTGAGTTTTCATAGCCTCACACCTTTTAAACGCTTTCTAAATGCTTTACAAACCCTGTGAGGGGGATACATGCTTAATTTTCACTTAAACCGAATACAAGTCTTTTTCTTTGGTTGTTGCACGAGTAAACTATCTGTCACCACTACATAACCAAATTCATGAATCTAATCGCTTGTGATATTTTACAGAAGTGAAGGCGAACATAATTGATAGATCTATTAGAGTTTGACCACTCCCGTTGATACTACTTCTCTCTGCAGGGTATCAATAAGTATTATATTTGAACCTCCCGAAGGATAAACTTTGGCAAGTTATCCTTCCCATCCCCTCATGGAAAGTTACCCGAAACTTTACCTAGGAATAGTGACACTCCTAGTAAACCCTTAGACAAGATATCACCTAAAGCCGCTCCCTCTTTAGAACCCTCTCCACTAAAAGGATCAAACGTATCACCCTTAGAAGTGTACTAGTTAGGAAAACTAAAAGAACCTTAGGGGAAAACAAATCTTGGAGGAATCTAGTAAATCTAAAATTCCATTAGGATACTATCTTTCAAGTATCCTATACTCTTACTCTTCCGTTTAATCTTATCCTCCCATCCTTCCGTTCAAATCGTCATTCTCCCGCTCTTTTCCCGCTCTCCTATTCAAATCTTATTCTACCACCTTCCCTACTATACTGTTCAATCCTACCCTTCCATTCTTCGTTATCTTCCACCCCTAGATACTTTCATATTTCATCCCTTGCCTTCATTCCTTCCTATTCACTCTTTCCTATAAAATCTGCCTTTTCTCTTCCTTCCATCCTTTCGTTCCTCCGTCATTTTTCACTCTATTTTTCCTACTCTATATTCTCTCCCTACCGCGTCCTACAATGTTCTAAGACTTAGAACTTGTATTTCTCATCTTATCGCAAGATTCTATTAGTTAAATCTTGTAAGAATATTTATATCGAACTTTAATCCTCATTATGTTCGACTATGATATTATACTATCCCACCTTGCAAAATTTGTAAGAATGAGATAGTTAATGCCTGATACTACCAGGTGACTAGTTGCTAAACAAGGAGGCTGTAGAACTGGTCACCATAGCTACTACTTGTCTTCACCATGGCTACTACTTGTCTCTACCATGGCTTGAACTTTTCTCCACCATGACTAGAACTCGTCTCCGAAATACTCCTGTACCACATTTCCTTAAGTGTGGTAAATTCTCTTCATTTTCCGCCGATACTACTTAAGGATGATTTATGATGACTATTCTATTAAAATGAATTAGGACGCTCTTTCATTTTAAGAAGAAAGTTATAAATCAAATGGATCATGAATTTATAAGCTCTTGCTTACAAGAATTGGGACGCCTTTACTTGTGAGTAATGAGATATAAATAAATGAGTCCAAGTATCTGGCACATGTACAAACATTTCCTACTCCGTTTGTACAACTCCTTTCTTTCCTCTCGACTCATTCTTTCCCCTACTCCTACGTTCATAAATAAATGAGTCCAAGTATCTAACACACTAAACTCATCATAAAACCCTAATAAACCCTAATTAAACCCTAATTAGACCTATGTGCTTACTAAACCCTATATGCTTAACTAAACTAGTTTGAAAGTGTTTAAAGCTTAAGTATGACTTACCTTAGGAACAATAGGTTACCATAGCACCCTTAGATACTAGTACAACCTCTTAGAGCTTAGGTACAAGTCCCTTAGGCACAAAACCATAACTAGGTTATAACTTCCTAGAAACTAGATCAAACCTTCCAAAATCTTTCTCATAAGCTACCACCACTTAGTATAATCCTCTTAGGAATTAGGATTAGTCACTAAACACTCATAGGAACCTAACCTACGCACTAAACGCTAAGTTAGACCCTAATCTCTCACTAAGCAAAACTAGGACTAAACTAAACCTAAAACCGAAACTAAGCCACTATACTACTTCTAAGCTACCAAGAAAGCACCCTAGCACCTTCCCCTAACCTAGCACACATCCTAGATCCTCTAAGCACCCACACAAGGCTTCCAGCCCCCTAGCTACACCATAGCCCGTCCTCATCACCTCCTAGACCTGCCACAACCCCTAGCTCTGTTTGCTCGACCTCCCCTCTCCTAGACACCTTACCTCTCCTTTTCTTGCTTGCTACACAAACGCACCCTATAAATACCCCCCGTCACCCCATCACTTCAAACCATCCCATTTCCTCTCTTTACCCCAAACATTCATTAGTATAGGATCCTTAGAAACCTTAGGAGTCGAGTAGTGTGAGCCTAGAAGCCCTATCGAGCTTAGTTTTGCCCTAGAAAACCCTAAAACCCTCGTTCCCCTACTTCTGTTCACGTAAGCCTTATACTCTCATTCTAATAGCTTTTATACTCTCATTCTAATAGCTTTATTTCAGTTCTAGGATAGTTATAGGTTGCCTTAGATTCCATTAGAACCTTTGCCTAAGCCTTGATCACCAAAAACTAGAACTTTTCATTTTAAGACCCTAATATGTGTCGAATACATGTTTATATGCTATAAGCCCTTTCCATAAGCTATAAGCTAGTTTAGATAACTTAGATAAGCTAATATTAGTTAAACATAAGAAATATTTTTGTTTCATAAAAACATAGCTTGCATGGAATTAGGACTAGTTTTGCAAAGTTTTCCATGCATAGGGGTATATATGGTAACTTTCAGAAAATATTAAGTCTAGAGACTATTTTTGACATTTCGTAGAATATATAAGTATAATGACCCTTTTTGCAAAGTTCTAAAACCTTCGGATAGAAAGAAAAATAGTTATAAACTAATAAGGACTAGTTTTTTAAAAGTTATAAAGTAAAGGGTCTAAGTGGTAAATATTGAAAACTTATAAGTCCAAGGGTCATTTCTGCCATTTTTTAAAATATATAAGTATAGGGACTAATTGTGTCAAGTCTAGATAGTTATAAATCTAAATAATATAAGTATTATAAGTCTAGGGTAGATTTTGTAAATATATAAACTATAAGGGTAAAAAGTAAAAGTATTTTCATATAATTATAAAAACTTAAAGTTAGAAGCATAACACAATACTAGGGAACTTCATGTGAGGAGTACTATGTGGATATTTCGTTTTGACGAGTTTGCTGGGTTTACGATTTAAAGTGCCCTGGTGCCTCAAACGATTATTGCATATACTTCTGAATTATGATGCCCCAAACGGTGTTATGTCATAACTAAACCCTAATAACAACATAACTCAATAGTAGGGAACTTCTTGTGAGGAGTATTAACTTCTGAATTATGATGGCCCGAACGATATTATGTTGATAACATAATACAATAGTAGGGAGATTCATGTGAGGAGTCTTATACTTCTGGATTATGATGGCCCGAACAGCGTTATGTTATATCTAAAACTCTAAAAAACCTAAGAATGATTACTTAAGAAACTTGAACTAAATAAACAAAGCTTGACATACATCAACACCTAAAACACCATCAGGATACGTGAGTAAGGCAGTCTAGTTCCTGAGTCACTTTTTACATCAATCAAATTTCCCTAAAGCCCAGGCGAGTTTTCTTAGCCTCACACCTTTTAAAAGCTTTCTAAATGCTTTACAAACCCTGTCATGGGGATGCATGCTTACTTTTCACTTAAACCGAATACAAGTCTTTTTCTTTGGTTGTTGCACGAGTAAACAATCTGCCACCACTACATAACCAAATTCATGAATCTAATCGCTTGTGATATTTTACACAAGTGAACGTGAATATAATTGATAGATCTATTGGAGTTTGACCACTCCCGTTGATACTACCTCTCTCTTGAGGGTATCAATAAGTATTATATTTGAACCTCCCGAAGGATTAACTTTGGCAAGTTATCCTTCCCATCCCCTCATGGTTGGGTCTGCAGCCCCCATGACCCGGATTATCATAAACACTACATTTTCCTTGAAGGGTATATCAACTGAACCCTGTGGAACTTGTATTAACTAACACTTAAACCTATGACTCTCACTCAACACCTAGTATTGACTTTTTAAGCATGTTTCCTTGGTACTGTACTATACGGAGCTATGGCAGGAGGAGGCACTGAACTTGGAGGACTTTCAAACTGGTTATCATTCAAACTTAATCTTTCACCCAGACTTTGGAACCAGACTTTGGGACCTCAACATTATTAAAAGTTTACCTTTTACTGTAAAAACTCTGATATTTTAATGAATGATAACTTATTTTCTAAAAACGTCTCTTTTCGAGTCATTTTCTATTACTGTAACTGTGATTCAATGAAGTAATACCCGAACCCTAAATCCGCTGCGAAACGTGAAAATGGGGGTGTTACACCTGGTTCGACTACTAAGGATGCTGTGGAGTCATTAAATCCACTTGGTGATACTGGCCGTGATGTGAACGAACCTCAAGTGGCTACGGAGTCTACTAATGAATCTCAAATGGCTACGGCTACATCTAATCAGGTTGATACGAATTCACATGCGGCTGTTAGCCAACCGAATGGTATTGATAAGGTTATCGTGGATGCTTGTAAGGATTTTGATAATGCAATTCACAAGGTCCGATTGAATCAGGCCGAGAATGCTTTGAAACAACCGTCTACATCATATGCAGGTGCTACTTCCAATGAACCTAAGAAACACACGTCTAACTTTCGTAGGCTGGAGTGTAGCAAGAAAACGAATGGTGTGGATCTTACTGTCCCTATGAAAGTGTTTGAAGAGGTGAACACTAGGTATGAGAATACTCTTTATGGTTATTTTCCTGGTAAACGCATTGCTTTTCCTGTTGTTGATTATTATGTATGCAATGTGTGGGCTATGGTATACAAAAGTTTATGATGAATGCCAAGGGGTTATTTTTCTTTAAGTTTAATTCGAAGAAAGGTGTTGATGATGTCCTTGAAAATGGTCCGTGGTTGATTAGAAATGTCCCTATTATTCTTAAATCATGGACCTTGAACACCAACTTACTTAAAGAGGATTTGACCAACATTCCGGTGTGGGTTAAATTTCATGGTGCTCCTCTTGCTATGTTTTCTGATGACGGTCTGAGTCATTGTTACATTGATTGGTACGCAAAAAATGTTAGATGCTTATACTAGCCAAATATATAAGGAATCATGGGGCCGCAGTAGTTTTGCTAGGTGCTTGATTGAAGTTAAGGCGAATGAGGTACTAAGGGACACCCTAACTGTTGAAATACCCCTACTTGATGGGTCGGCTTCGAATATTGAAAAGATACGGGTTGAATATGAGTGGAAACCACCTCGATGTGATATGTTTAAGATCTTTGGTCATACCCTTGTTGATTGTCCAAAATGTGTTTTACCCCCTATTTCGCCTACTAAGAGTGTTAATGATGGTTTTGAAACTGTCAACAACAAGAAGAAGGGTAAGCAAGGTGGTCCAACTGCTCCTGGTCAAGGAGGGTTTACGAAACCTGCTGTGGGTAAGAAGTTCCAATATCAACCCAGAAAGTGTTAGGATCTAAGTTTATCAACATTTATCAAGTCTCGGTTATTTCAGAACATGTAATAGGTTGCTAGCTTATTTAATTTATTCATGTTATGTTTAGAGTCCAAGAAAACGTCCAATGGGCCTAAAGCCCACGAATTAGAAAGATAGGGAGGAAAGGGAATGTTGCCCTAGTCCTCACCTATAAATAGGACTCTATGTAACTCATATCTTTTGTTGGTTATTTCATTATCTTAAGAAAACTCTTGCACTTTTAACTTTCATATTGATCTAATCAACCAAACTCTATTTCTCATCATATTTCTACCATAATCATTACTTGTGTTTACAATATGGTGACCTAACAAGTGGTATCAATCACTAGAAGAAGGTGTAGTTCTTTGTTTTTTGTTTTGAACGACCCAAAAACCAATTTTTATTCGTTATTTTTGTTCAAGTTTGCTACTTTCTTCTTTGTTTCGTGTTTATATCACATATTTGTCTTCAAATCTTGTGTTACAAACTCAAACAACCAACAAAGTCTCAAATTTTTGCAAAAATATACACGATTCTAAACTTGTACTATTTTTCGAAAACTTTTAAATTTTTGAAAAGTGGTTCAAGTTTGCAACTTTCTTTAAGATTTCATCATTTAAGGCTAGTTGTACAAGAATCTTGGATTAAAAACGTGTTTTTGGTTTGCTTTCTTACAAAAACAAAATCTGCCAAAGTTGTACTAGTTTTCGAGAAAATTAAACCCCAAACTTTTGAGAACTTTGAATTTTGCCCCAAAGGTGTTTCCGTTGCTTACTCAGTGCTTTTCTCTCTTTTATAAGAAAGAAAACACTTCGACTCGTTGGATATTGTCGAGCTTGTATAATCTCGATAATTTTGGACATTGTTTTTCGAAATTGTGAAACTTTCGAGAACTTCATAAACTTTTCGAAATCATTTTCTGTTTTCGAAATCTTTGGTTCTTTTCGAAATCTTTTCATAATCTTTCGAGAACTTTCCTAATTTCACTAATCTTAAAGATTTCGAAACTTTTCTAAAATTTCTCGATAATTTTGCATTTTTTATCAAGAACTTTGTGAAACTTTCGAGAACTTGGATTTATCTTCAAGGACACACAAAACTTTCGAGATCTTTGGATATTGACAGACTTTCGAGATATTCTTCCAACACGGTTTCGAGAACACACTTGGGAAAGTTTTTTGAGAATTGACATAACACTTATACCTTCTACAAGATCCATTTTCACACAAGTCTTTCATCATGTCTCAACCACCGTATCACAACTTTCATCATCAGCAACCCTATCATCAAACACAAATGTTTCATCAACAACAACAACAATATCAACAACAACAACATACACAATCATATCCATATCAACAAACGATCTCTCAACAACATGTCATGATGCATCAACATCAATAACTACCTCAACCTCCACCATTTCCAATGCAACAAATCACACCACCATCGAAACAAACTCATTGGTTTGACCAAATGTGTGAAGTCATCACTACTCAACAATCAAGACATGAAGCAGGTTCACTTGACACACCACCAATGCTCACACCTGGTAACTATGTTCAGTGGTCAAGTCGATTCCTAAGATTTCTTGAACTCAAGAAACCACAAGGCAAATACATGAGACAAGTTATCACTGAAGGTCCGTTTGTAACACCGACTAACTTTGTCCCTGGTAATCCTAATGCTATTCCACCCATACCGGATTCACACAGACCTCTTACTGACGCTCAACTTACTGCTGAACAAATACTTCACAAAGAAGCAGATGAATATGCTATGATTTACATTCTTCAAGGCATACCAAATCCGATCTTTCGCAGTGTTGATGCTCAAAAAACAGCTAAGGCTATGTGGGAACATGTTCATCTCCTAATGGAAGGTACTCAATTGAATCAAGAAGACATGGAGTCAAAATTTTACATGGAATACACACATTTCATGATTGAGCCAATGGAATCACTTGAGTCATATTATCACCGCTTCACGAACATATTAATGACCTCGACAGACACAATATCATCTTACCAAAGATTGCTATAAACACGAAGTTCTTAGGATGTCTCGGTCCTGATTGGCAGAAGTATGTGACATTTGTTCGACAAGCAAAGAACCTTGATGAGACACCATATGGTTTGTTGTATGACTATCTGAAACACCATCAACATGAAGTAGATAACAATCGCGCTCTCAGAGGAAATTACTCACAGCCCCCAACTACAAACTCTTTGGCGCTTGTTGCTCAATCACATGTTCCTTCTCCACCACTACAACACAATGTTTATCATCCAGAACAGGCTTATCTCAACAACCCATCTCAATACTCATCTTATGATTCCACAATGCACCCCCTGCAAATCAATTTGCTTCATATGACAACAATGACACCTTGTCTTCACAACACATTGCAAATGATGACGATGATGATGAGGACTTTAACAGTCTCAACCAAGGTATTGTACTCATTGCTCGAGCTTTTAGCAAATTCTCAAACAAGTCCAACAATCGTCTTCGTACATCTTCAAACACAAGGAATCAAGCTGTCATTCACGATGGTCACGTTGAAATTCAGAATCGTAACAGCGGAAGATTTGGATCGGGTGGTTATATGGGTAACTCCAATTCTGGACAACGTTTTAATAACAATGGAGGATTCAGGAACAATGGTGGTGTCCCTCAGAAAAAGGCCGAAATTATTGATACAGGGAATACTGAATCAGGGAATACATTCATTAGATGCTATAACTGCAATGGGATAGGTCACTTGGTAACTGCATGTCCATCACCACGAACTCAAGGCAGTAAGTATCACAAGCAGGCATTACTCCTTGCTCTCAAAGATGAAGCCCACAGCAATACGAATGCCAACGACAACAACTTCATGGCTAATGCACACTCCGATGATGACATGGAAGATCTGGAAGCTGCTGTTATGCTCATGGCCAACATGCATGAACTCCACATAAGTGACCCGGGCCCAGTGTATGACACCGATGGTCTATCTCAGGTAACTGATCTTAACTCATGCCTGATACATGAAATTGCCTCCCATCTACATCTGCATCTAATAAGGAACAAGTCGTTCAAAATGAATCATTGTTATCTACACACACGAATACTCAAATGCACACAAAAGTTATATTTGATGATTATCAAATTAACCCGGTTGTCACATTTGATGATTCGGATAATGACATTGACAATGATAACAATGTTCATGTTGAACATCTTGATCCTTCGTCTGGTCCAGATTCAGAACTTCAGTCCCTTCTCATGACTAGTCAATCTCAAAATATTAAATGTCAAGAGCTAAATGCTAGATTGAAAGAGAAAAATGCATTATTAACTAGGGATATTGAGTGATATAAATTTCAACTGAAAAATGCCGAAAAACTTGTTCAACGGGAAAAAGGATTTGAAGTTGCTTTTCAAAAATCTTCTCTTCACGAAAAAGAGTTAGAACATCAAATTGCTAAAATTATGGAGTCTAAAAATAACTTAGCTTCTGAACTGGAAAAACAAGCATTTGAACACAAACAACAAATTGCACAACTTGATGCAGTTATTTTAAAAACAAAAACTGAGTTGTCAAATTGTCAAGCTGAGTTCAAAGAACATAAACGCAAAACCAGAGAAAAAGTTAAGTCATACGTAGAGGAGATTGTTGAATTGGAACATAAGCTTAAAGAATTTCAAAATATTTTATATAAAACTGGTAATTCAGTGACAACAATTCAAAAGTTTTCAGTAAAACGAACAAACAATGGTCACAGCTTTGCAATTGGAAGTGAATCACCATGTTTTTTACGAGTAGCACTCAAAGAGATTCCAAAGTTATATAGTGCAGATCATTTCTTTGACGATACTGTTGTTCGTACTGTTGTATATGATTGTGAAGAAGAAAATGAAATTGAAGAAGAGAGTCGATCAAAAATGGAAAATGTTAAATACAATATGCCTTTTGATTACTCTAAAATTCCTCCAATAACTGATATTTTTACCTCTCAAAAAGAGAAATCTGAACAACCATGGTACATTATCAAACCTCAAGAAGTTACTTCTTATGTAGCTCCTGTTAAACCAGTAGTGCAAATTAACGGTCCTTTACCAAACGATGATAAACTTCAACCTCTTCCTACTCGTTGTCGTGTACTTCGGTATTTTGACACGTTTAAAAAAGATATTGAACAATTAGATGAAGCAATAGAACGCAACTCTCAAATAACGGTTTTTACTATTACTACTCCTCATGAGAGAGAAAAAAGAGAAGTGTTTCAAAAACAGTTTTTAGCTATTGCTCAACACTTGCGTCTATGTGCTAACCACTGGGAACAGGAACTTCAAAAAGAGTTCTCATCTATGATGAATGTGTTTCAAGAAACTGAACAAGCAATTTTAAAGCAAAAACGTCGAAATCAATTTTTACAAAAAGAAGTTGATCGACTCTTGGAACATGTTCTTAGTGCTGATATAATTTCTGTGATTATGAATTCTCTTTATGAATCTGGTACTTCTATGCTTGTTGATGATCACTGTGATGATATTGAGTTGTTGTCTAAACAAATTGAGACATTAAAAGATGAAAACATGAATCTCCGACAACACAACGATGATGTGCAAAACAAACTTTCTAATGAGATTTTTCAACTAAACAAAAAGCCTGAATGGTGTCAAAACCAAAGTCTTGATTTCGAACTGAAAATGCAAAGTCTTAACACTTCCACATCCTTTCAAAAAGAAAATAAGGAATTAAAAAGTCAAATTTCAAAATATGAAAAGGAAATTGCAGAATTGCAAGAAGTTACAGACTATTGGCAAAAGAGTCGAGATAACTATCTTTATTCAAACAGAAAGCTCGAAAGTGAAATTCAAGATAAAAAGCACATTATCATTGAGTTGAAAGAGAAAATACGAGAACTTGAAAACGGAAAATCTGTCAACACTAAAGTAGTTGCACCAGGAATGTACTCATTAGACATAACCAATGTAGAACAACACACTCATAAGTCTAATATGGATCCTTCCACTTCAACAGGAATAGTTGCCACTCCTAGCGTTAGCAGATCCAAGCGTAAACGTATGAAAAGGAAGAATAGGATTTTGCAACGTAGAAGAGAGACACTAGAAGCCTCTGAAGTAGAAGAACACCCTAGGACTTTGAATAATACTCATCTTGCACTAGATTTAGATTCTGATTTGGCAAATTGTAATCCTAATCATTGTGTAACGAATGATGAACCTTTAAATGCTTTGAATGTTAATGTTTCATGTGTGTTTTGTCGTAAGAGTATGTTATCTGGTGATCATTATAAATGTGTTGCGAATTCTCTTTTATCTCGTTTTAAGAAACGTACATCAGGCAGGAAATCTAGGCCCACTAATGCTTCAAAATCTGTGCTAGGACTTATGCCTTGTGTAGTTTCTAAAAATGATGTAGTCAACTCAGTAGTTGCGAACAATAATTCTAGGAACATGCCATCACTTAGCGAATTCACTAAGAAAAAGGCTAAATCTAGTTGGAATTGGCAACGTTGGTTACAAAGAATACATAACTTTAAATGGATTCCTAAAATTGTTAATATGTGTGCTTCTAACCTAACAGAACCCACAACTTCTTTGGGTTCCACCCTTACCATTGTACCATTGTCGTCTCTTTTATGTGATGCAGGTGGTGCAAATTGTTCTCTGGATTGTTGATAGCGGATGCTCCCGACACATGACAAGCAATCTCAAACTGTTAAGAAACTTTGTCTCAAAGTTCATTGGTACTGTCAGATTCGGGAATGATCATTCCGCTGCAATTATGGGGTATAGGGACTATGTCAGTGGGAATATCGAAATTAGTCGTGTTTATTATGTTGAAGGCCTCGGTCACAATCTATTTTCAGTCGGTCAATTTTGTGATGGTGATCTGGAAGTTGCATTCAGGGAGAAAACATGCTTTGTTCATGATCTACAAGGAAATGATCTGATGTCCGGCACACGTGGAAACGGTCTTTATACAATTTCAATGTCCAACATGACCGCTTCCTCTCCCATTTGTCTACTTTCAAAGGCTGAATCGACAAAATCCTGGTTATGGCACCAACGCATGTCACATCTCAACTTCAGAACTATGACTGATCTTGCTCGCCATAAACTAGTTGACGGTCTTCCAAGGTTCAGATATGCAAAAGATCACTTATGTCCCGCTTGTGAACAAGGAAAGAGCAAACGTGCACATCTAAGTTCTAAACCAGAACCAAGTACCGATCATGTTCTTCAACTTCTTCATATGGATTTATGTGGCCCAATGCGAGTACAAACGATTAATGGGAAACGATACATTCTTGTGATAGTCGATGACTTCTCCAAATGGACTTGGGTCTACTTTCTTCGAAGCAAAGATCAAGCTCCATCGATGATAATCACCTTTCTCACGAAAATTCAGGTTCAACTTCGCAACACAGTCAGAATTGTAAGAACAGATAATGGAACTGAATTCAAGAATCAAACTCTTCGTGCATACTTTGAGAAAGTTGGAATTGAACATCAAACATCAATTGCACGGACTCCCGAACAAAATGGAGTGGTCGAAAGACGCAACAGAACGTTAGTGGAAGCCGCACGAACGATGCTCATTAATGCTCAATTACCAGATTATCTTTGGGCTGAAGCCGTCTCAACCGCATGTTACACCCAAAATCGTTGTATGATCAATAAATGTCATAAAGTCACACTATATGAAATTGTCCACAAACGAAAGCCTAACATACAACACTTTCATGTATTTGGTTCTCTATGCTACCCAAATAATGATCGTGATGATCTTGGTAAACTTAAAGCAAAGGCTGACGTCGGTATCTTCATTGGATATTGTGAAAACTCTAAAGGATTTCGAATCTACAACCGTCGTAGTAGAGAGATTCAGGAGACTATTCATGCTAATTTCGATGAGCTCACAGCAATGGCTTCTGAGCAAAACAGCTTTCCAGATTCTTCAGCTTTCCAGATTCTTTAGCTGAACCTTTGTCACTAACTCGTAAAGAATTGGAAACATTGTTCTCTCCTTTGTTCGATGATTCATTTGAAACACGTGCACCGGATGTATCCATTAGTTCCGCTGCTCAACTTGATAATATTCAAGTACCTGATACAATGGTTACTACAACTACAATAGTAACACCCGATGCACCCCCGACTGAATCACCAACAATAGACGAACAAACCGCTTCCAACACCGACAACCCAACTGAAGATCTGAATCAATCACAAGTACCCGAACCTGCAAATTATGATCCAAATGCGTTCTTCAATCCGTTTGCTCCGACTCTGAACCTTTCTGATATTGCTGAGTCGTCAACACGCAACTTGGAATCAACTAATATGCAGCAGTTTCATAACCCTCACCCTTCAACACATCATTGGACTCGTGATCATCCAATTGTCAACATTATTGGTCATCCAACGGCTCCAGTTATGACTAGACAGAAACTTCACTCCGAAGCCGAACATTGCATTTATGCTCTAACCGTTTGTAATGAAGAACCTAAAAACATCAAATAAGCTATCACTTACGACAACTGGATTGAATCAATGCAAGAGGAATTCAACCAATTCAAACGTCTCGAAGTTTGGGAATTAGTTGAACGACCGGATGGGGTTTATGTCATTGGGCTAAAATGGATTTGGAAAAACAAGTTGGACGCAGAAGGAAACATTATTCGTAACAAATCACGTTTGGTAGCTAAAGGATATACTCAGGAGGAAGGAATTGACTTTAAGGAATCTTTCGCACCAGTGGCTAGACTTGAAGCTGTTCGAATATTTTTGGCATACGCTGCTCACAAAAACATGGTCGTTTATCAAATGGATATGAAAACTGCATTTCTGAACGGTCAATTACGTGAGGAGATATACGTCAGTCAGCCAGAGGGATTTGTCGACCCAGAGCACTCAAATCATGTCTACCGACTTAAGAAGGCTCTCTATGATCTCAAACAAGCCCCCAGGGCGTGGTATGATAAACTTACTGCTTTTTTGCTTGCTAATTCTTTCACTAAAGGATTATTAGATCCAACTTTGTTTATCCAAAAACATGGGGAAGATGTTTTAATTGGGCAAATATATGTCGATGACATTATTTTTGGTTCTACTAATAAAAAATACTCAAACGCTTTTGCCAGATTAATGAAACAAAATTTTGAAATGTCAATGATGGGTGAACTTACGTTCTTCTTAGGACTACAAGTTAATCAGTCACCCCGTGGAATTTTCATTAATCAGTCCAAATACGCTCTTGAGATAATTAAGAAACATGGAATGACCAGTTGTGATACTTATAATATCCTATGGCCAACACAACTAAGTTAGATGCGGATCCAAATAGGAAACCAGTTGACCCTACAAAATACCGAAGTATTATAGGGTCACTTATGTATCTCACCGCTAGTAGACCGGTTATTGTATTTGCTGTATTTATGTGCTCTCGCTATCAGTCCAATCCTACTGAACGTCACCTCAATAAGGCTAAGAGAATCCTTCGATACGTAAAGGGAACCATTCACTTGGGGATCTGGTATCGGAAGGATTCTGGTTTTGAACTAATAGCCTTTTCAGACGCTGATCATGCAGGGTGTATGGATACACGCAAAAATACTTCTGGTGGTTTGCAGTTTCTTGGAGATAAACTCGTGTCTTGGCAATCAAAGAAGCAGGATTGCACCTCACTTTCGTCAACAGAANACATCACAGGTTATCCCTCGTATCATTTTTTTACTTTTCTTATTTCCTATTAGCTTAGTATGTCTTTGGTATTAACGGTCGTTACATTAAATCGTTATTTACTAAAGATTTGGACCTTTAAATGATTGTTATGTAGTCTAGGGACCAATACTGCTAATATGTCAAATTTTATCAAAAACATAACCTAAACAAACACCCCCCCCCCACGATTTTTAATTATTACAAAAACATAAAACCAAACACACCCATTTGCATCAAACGACCAACAATCTATTCGAGAATCCGTGTTCCAAATCTTCAAACCGTAATTGTTTACATAATCTATGGCCTATTTCAAAACATGGTTTTTGATCAATTTAGTTTTCAATGGCTAGATTTATCACAATTAAGCTTTCGAAATCTAGGGTTTCGCTAAATTCGAATGAACATGATTTACGTGTTTTTTGCTTAATGTTTCATAGGGCTTTTGATGTTACAAGTATCCTTATCATGCTAGAAACTATTTATCATAACAATAATCATGTTTAGGTGGATTTCGAAACTTAGGGTTTAGGTTCGAAATGGGTTTTCTTGATTGAGTGTTCTTGTGTTTGATTTTATTGTTGGGATATGTTTGTTAGAGTAGTTATATCATGTATATGCTTGTTAATTGCTTTAATTTTTTTGTTTACATGATTTAGACGATTAGGGTTTTTCGTTCGAATTGGGGTTTTTCATGTGTGTGTTCTTGAGTCTAACTAAACTGGTTACATATGTTCTTACAAGTGTTAATTGACGTATTCCATAAGTTTTTCAACATGAATGCTCGAATTGGTTGTTCTAGATAATATAGGGCTTGATGTTTTTGAGATCTTTTGTATGAGCATTGATGTGTTTCTAACTGTTGTTTCATACTCAATTCATCAGGTGTTCATTCAAGGATAAATCGTTTCAACAAAAGCGTATGTCTCCAAAGATTTCGAAAATTCTTGTACAAGAATTTTTCGAGAAAAATTTATCGAGATCTTTTCTTGATAATTTTATCGAGATCTTTCGAAATTTTTTCGAGATCTCTCCTTAACAATTGTTATCGAGAACTCTTTAAAAATTTTCAAAATCTCTCAACAAAATTATCGAGAACCTAAGACTCTCGAGAACTTCAAAATTATTGAGATCTTTCATGGGTTATCGAGAACATGTGAAATGGAGTTATCGAGAACTTTTACTCAGAATTATCGAGAACCTTTGTTGTTTAGAGTTATCGAGATCTTTTCATTTGAAATTATCGAGAACACTATGTACAAAAGTTATCGAGAACTTCCTAAGTAATAGTTATCGAGAACTTTATTTGTCATATTTTCGAGATCATACTTAACAATTTTTTTGAGAATTCTCATGAATTGTAACTTTTCGAAAACATGTATAATGAATGAATCCTCATGAATGTGTATGATCTTTGTGTTCTAATAAGGCTTATAAATTTGTGATTGTGTGGTATTTATGTTCATGTAATTATTAGACGCTTGTGCTTTAAATGTTTAAATGTTATGTCTTATTAGATACATGTTAATTGATAATACTATCACTTATCACATATTAATTAACTGGACCATAAATGCAACATGTAACTTATACGTCTTTGAAATTCAAACATGGATGAAGACTAATGATTAACGAATCTGGATGTTTGATTTCTTGACTTTACATTTACAGAACACAATGGCTCAACACAATGATTCTGTCCCAGAACAAACTCTACCACTACTCACACTTGGTGAAATTGTCCCAGCAGACTACAATGTCATCATAGACCAAAAAAATCCACGCATAGACTTCAATAGACTTAGTATTCCAGAAGATACGTGCAAGATTGTTAAAGACATACTGCTAGCTCATCCCTGCAAACCAATGCTCACAAAGTATACATCAGTACGGATCTTCTATATTCATCAATTCTGGTACACTGCTCGGGCTAACTTGGACGATATATCATTCACTGTCAAGCTGGATCGTCAGGAATACACAGTAGACCTTGATGTTCTTCGAACCGTTCTTATGTTACCTACAACCAATGAGTTTCATCCTATGTTAACTGAACTTGAAATCCTGGATTACTTCATTGATCTAGGATACGATGTTTAAGATCATCAACCACTCAACAGACTATCGAAGTTCAACGTCAAATATCTGCCACAACCATGGAGGACGTTCTACATGTTGATAGTCAGATCAATTGCTGGAAGGAGGAGTGGTCACGAGCATCCACGATTGGAGCACCTGCAAGTGTTTTGGGTAACGATGAGCATGAAACCGATTGACTTCGCCAGATCCATAATGAGCGACATGATCCATCACATTCAGACTGACCGTGAGAGGACCGTGATTCCGTTCGTTAGGTTCACAAAGATGCTTATCGAACACTTCTGTGAGAAAACACCTGATTACATCAAGAGAATGCAGGACCAAATAGAACCCAAAGACATCTACAACAAAGACTTCAGGATCTCCTTCGTCAAAACCATCAGGTTCGTTCCAAGGACGAAAGGAATGAAAATCCCAGACCACTTTCTGGATGAAGAGATTCGAAAGACACAAAACTTCAAGATTTATGATAAAGCCTTTCAAGCTGGGCAAGTTGGTCACATTGGTGAAGAAGAAGAACCAGCTTCTATTGTTCAAACCCGAAGCAGAAGAGATGGCAAGTCGGGAAGTACAAGCAGCACCACAACCTCCCAACAATCTAAGACCAAACCGAAACCACCCACCAGACCAAGAAGGAAAGTCGTACCTAAACAAATTCCTCAAGATGAACCGTCAGCTTCATCGTCAGAAACAGAAACTGAATCTGAATTCGGTTCTGAGTCAGATGACAAGGAAGACTATGAGAGAAGATCTAAGGCAGAGGATGATGAAGAGGAGTTTCCTGGACTCGAACTTGCTAAACAAATAAGCAAGGAAAATTCTCAGAAGGAAAAAAAGAAAGGAACAGGGATCACCATTAATGAACCCAGTGGTGATTTTCATGATGAAGAAGAAGCAAATGAACCAGTTGGTGAACCACTAGTCGACAAACGCAAACTGAAAAGCGTTATTGTCGATCCTAGAGTAGAAGAAAAGCCGCGTTTGAAAGAACTAAGAGAAGCTGCACTTCTCAATCTCCAACATCCACAGCCTCATCAACGACCACTCAACCTAGAGGCACAAGAGGGTGGCTCAAGTAGCACTGTAGTTCCTCCTTCCTCACAGACTGAAACCGAACAACGTGATCCAGAAGGGAACATTATTATGAAGGAAGCTACAGAGGAAGATGCTGAGAAAGAGCAGACTGAGTTCATCACACCTGAGTTCATTGATCAGGTTCAAAGGGAAGAAGAACTGAAAAAGAAAGCAAGTGAGGAGTTTCAAAGATTGATTAGTGATGTACAAGACGAAGAATTCTTTGACACCGATCAATTCATCAACACACAATCTCATTCATCTTCAAAGGATCCTCCTCAGGCACACCTCCAAGGGATCCTTCACCTCCTCCATCAGAACTTGACCATGAATCATCTTCATCATCATCACATCATTCATCTCCACCACCAACAAAGAAAACATCAAAAGGCAAATCAATCAAGAAGAAGAAGGGAAGCAAATCATCCTTGACAGCATCGCAAAGGATCAGACAAGCTGTTGCTATGGCAAGGCAAAAGAAGAAGGAGACACAACCTCAAGATGGAGACCTTAAAGACCATGTTCAAAAGCTCTCAAAACAGGTCAGAACTTTGACTACTCAAGTCAAGGATCTCCAAGACTCTACAGGATTGGTTGAAAAGCTACTTCAAGCAGATATGAGCAGAATGATCAAGGAATACACTGCCGAATACCTTACCGATAATCTTGCTACAATTGCTCAACCAGCAGTGTCAGAACTTCTTGAGCCAATTCGTTCGGAGTTGAATACCAGGATCAAGCATAGTATCCAATGCATGCTTCAGTCTACACCTTTCTACCTCCGCACAGACAGAGCTCCTCCAGCAACAACTGAACTTTCAACCGAACAACTACAAGTCCTGTTAGCTGCTAAACTCAGAAATAAGGAAGACAAGACACCTGAAGAATCAACAATGTTCGAGGAACTCCAAACAATTGCCTCGAAAGAATCATGCAAGGAAGCTGCTGGGAAACACAAAAGACATAGGAAGGATGATGATCCTGACTCTGATCCCAAAAGCAAGAAGTCAAAGTAATCTAAAGGACCATCATCTTCTCAACAACCACATAAGACTTCCAAGGCTCCACCTACCAAGCAACATGCACCAGCATCTGGCTCCGGTCCAACTCAGTCAGAAGAACCATTTATGCTTCAACCAGCTGACACTCAGGAAGAACCCGAATCATCAATCCCCGAATCACAAATTCCTTAATTTCAAGCTGGTCCATCATCAACTGCAAAGACCAAAGAGAGAAAGAAATCCACAAAGTCAAAAAAAAAAGAAGAAGAAGTCTACTCCTTTCTCATGGTTAGATGTGGAAGAAGCTCTCGAATCTGATTGGTTGACCGAGATGATCAAAGCACAACCACCACTTGAAGCCGAAGAACCACTGCCTGGAAATACTTTGCAGATGACTCAAAGTATCATGACGGGACTTCAAGTTGAAAGGTTGACCAAAGTTGAACTGAAAAGGATCAACCGTGAAGCTATGGACTTTCTGAAGAAGAGATCAGGGAACAAAGTTGAACTCGAATACTACATGGAGAACATCGCCTGCGCGTTATCTGGCATGTTCGACTGGCTGAACCCCGAATCCAACATCGACACACAAAAGAAAGACAAGACTCCTTACTTCACAGACTGTATAAAGCCATTGCCTCTTCAAGGCTTTCCTGAAAAACCTAAGATCCCATACCGCTACTTCTTCAACAACGATCTCCCATATCTTCAACATGCTCATGAAACTTCCAAGGAACGATACGCATCCTCACTAACGATTTCCGTTCCAGCTGCTAGATACGACTTACCAGACATTGAAGAGACTACACCAATTTTCAGCAAATCAGTTGTCACTTACAACAGGGAAGCTCTTCTCGGTATTCAACATTGGCCTGACAAACGAAAACTCGGTTACACACATAGATTACACCTTACATCAAGTGAGAATGTCAAGCATCCGCTTCGTATCGTTGCTATCATGGAACTCGTGGAAGATAAAAGATTCAACTACACTTTCATGAAAGAAATCATCGTCAAGAGACTGGATGAGAAGCAATACAAGTTTTGTGAAGCAGACTTCCCAGATCTGAACCTGAATGACATCAAAGACATGTATTTGGAAAAGGTTCAAGGAAAAATGCTCAACATCCCAAGGGAAACACAATACAACTTCATCGCGTCTCTACTTCTCTACATCAGACGGTTAATAGTTCAAGAAAGAGTGGAAGACCTTCAGCTGGGCATCGAAAGTTATCAGAACAACATCAACCTCACCAAACCACAGCTCATATTTCCTGGAATTCAAGAATTATCACAGTATACTCTCGTGCAACAACCATCGTTTGGAATCACCTACCTCAACAAGAAGAATCAACTTCGTCTTATGAGGTTCGATGAAATTTAGAAGTTTTGTGACGAGACACTTCAAAGAGTTCGTGATGGGTTGGCAGAAAGGTTGGATGATGAGAAGAAGAGGTTAAAAGAGGGTCGAGAAACGAGGTGGAAAGCTAATGGACGAAGAATGATTCGCAACTTTGTCCATACCATTGAAGAAAGGCTGTATCGTCGTCAACAGATCAGGAGGTTGGAAAGCTACATCGGTGTTCGACCTTCTTTCCCGGTCTTGACATTCAGACGACCTGATCGACAGTTCACAGATTTTGATGCATAGCCGAATGATGAACTTCAGCTCCCATTCTTCCGGGACCAATATTTCAATATTTTCATTTATATTGATTGATTTGTAATTGCTACGGCTTCCCGAACTTTGTAGTTAAAGGACCATGTGGTACGCATCAGTGCTACAATCCTAATATAAGGAGCGAAAGCTTCTTACTTTTGAGTAAAATTAACAAACTTTTCATGATTTCTACAATTCTGCTCAAAAGACAAGTATTACACCTCAATAAGTAATCACTTGTTGAGGGGGAGTACTTGAGTTCAAACATCGTTCTAAAATCCTAAAGTCTTGATTGATTTCTCCCCTTAAGACTCAAAAAGGCATATTTTAATCAAAACGTTTATAAAAACAACATTTGATATGCTATTTTGAGGGGGAGAAGATGAAAAGTGATTAAAATATGATGTCAAAAGTTTTATCTTGTGCGAGCTCGACTCAGAATTGACCCACGAATTGATGAAACAACAAAAGTTAGTATTCGAAAGGATTTATCCGAGTAGAAAGTACCGTTTCGAGAAACTCTTTCTAGATGTTTACTTTGACGGGTCTAACTTCCTTTTAGGAATGTTAACAACTTCAAGTTAGTTATTAGGGCTAGTTATCACCTAAAAACTGGTGATGTATCCCTTTAACTAAGCAACGTAAGCGTGTCCCTCGGGTACATGTCTATTAAGAGTGGATCAATTTAAAAAGTGCCAACTCTTCCCACATATGCAGATTTCTGTAAACATTCATAAGCATATGTGGAGGGGGAGTCTTTCATATGAAATCAAAAACATCAAAGTGTTAACAAAAAGATTTTATAATCATAAACACTTTGAGAGATTTTCAAAGATTTGGTTCTAAGGCATCAATAGGATAGTCATGGAGTTACAAGGTGACTAAGGATAAGAATAACCGTCCTATGATCCGCCAGAACCGGAGGGATCTACCCAAGGACATCACCAATAGTTAGAAATTAGAAGTCCTTAGGTATGATATAACAAAAGGAGAAAAGAATGAAAGGAGAAGGAAGGGGTTGAAGAATTAAAAAGAAATGAAAGAAAAGGGTGAAAAGAAATAGCCCTCCATTTTATCAACCCTAGGACAGACACCGGGTTCAATTCATATGCTACTGGTCGTTGCTAAGGCGACACCGGTATTGAAGATAAAGACGTCATGGACCCAGTGACGCAATGCACCTAAACCTTCTTAGCCACTCAGGCATCTCTCAAAAGATGTTTGTTTCATTCTCACGGGGAACCAGTGTAATCTATCGATCGTCTATTAGAGATGGTTGATATTGAAACAGGAGGCCCTCTGCTCCATGCCTCCGCATAGGAAACCAAATGTGCACTTATCAAGTCTAGAGCCACGAGATAACATAAAAAATCTCTTAGGAACACATAATACTTCTACACTAAGTGTCTTGCATCATTGGACACTAAGTGTAAATTATCGAGTCCTTCGCATATCTTTGCAATCTGCCTTGAATGTTTATGAGGGATTTACTTATGTATTTCTCGAATGATTGAACGGAAATCCTGCCAGGGTCAACATCAAACAGCCCTGACAGCAGGTCACTTCGGTGATTCCTTGTGGATTACGCTTAGTGTGTTCGATGGTTTCAAACGGTCTACAGTCGTGGGGTGATCTCCAGCGACTCACCTAATCGTGGGTGTACTTATGTATGTCTGTGTAAGCCCTCTAGGGGGTATCCGATTAGGAACGGCCTTGGTAAGGATTAGAAGGAGTCTTCACACTATGCTGTCGACAAATTCTAATTCCGACCCTGTAAGTACCGGATGTTTTATTTCTAACTGTCTCAATGCAGGTACAACAACCATCTTGAACACCAGCTTCCACATGCTCATACTTGCATCTCTACAACTATGAAAGCTCTCATGGAAGATCGAAGCAAGATTTAAGTCAAAGATAGATTCCATGCCAAAAGAATATACAAAGTGATAAGACAACGATCTAAAGCAAAGAAACGTCTAAAGAAGGATTCTATGTCATAACTAAGAATCTTCATCAATGAAAAGAGAGCTTCACACGGATGAAAGTTTCAAATGTCAAAGATGTATGAGCATGTCGGAAAGAAGCAGATCCACTGGAGTCTAAGAGAGTGGCGAATGGCAGATTACTGATGAGTGCTCAAACACACATCATTTTTGGTCAAATCTGAGCTGCAAAACATTTAAAAACACTCAAAAATGCATCAAAATGCTGAAAATATCCCAAAATTGTGTTTTATATGTTTTAGATGCAAAATGAGTAAAAACAGTTGAAAAACGAACAATGTTTGCATAATTGGCAGTTTCAGTCCCCCAACTTTCAAAGATTGGCAAAAATAGTCCCTGGAATCCAAAAATGTGGAATTTTATCAATAAAGGCCCTTGTACTATTTAGACTTGGCAATTTAAAACCTTTTTGATAACTTTGGGCAAATGGCAGTTTTAGTCCCTAGGGTTTGGAAAATTGACAAAATGGTCCCTGGATATTTATTTGTGGAAAAATGGCATCATGGGTCCTTGTAATATTGGAATTTGGCATTTATGGTCCTTGTGATAACTTTGGAGGAATTACATTTTCAGTCCCTCATTTTTGGCCATATTACAAAAATGGTCCTTGTGATTTATACTACTTAAACCAAACGGACCTTAGTTATTTACAAACCCAAAACAAACAAACCTTATAACTCCCAAAGCCCACCACCTCTGGCCCATCTCCACCTAGCCCAAACAAACACCCTGATATATTAACCAGGTCAAACCCAGTCAACTCTATCCTTTCCCACCTTCACTGCTACAAAACCACACAGCAAAACCACCCCCACTTGCCACCAACTCTCCCTACCCTGTTTCCTCCACCACCCTATTATCCCCTACATCCCCCCTCCTCAATTAATATCTCACCTGCCAAACCAACCCACCCTATTTTGGCTTATATAAGTTTTGGCGCCAAAAGCCAATTGAATGGCTGAGATCAATTGCAACCAATCCAAGGGCTGGAAATTGGTGGGAATGACAGAGAAAACCCCATGGGTCTATAAAAGTGAAGAAAAGAGGAGAGAAACCAGTTAGTTAGTGTAGTTTAGTTTTAAGCCTTAATGGCGTTCTAATGTAATTTCATCTTTAGTTGTAATCTTAGTTAAATAAAGCTTGTATTCAGTGTTTTTAGTTTAATGTTAACTTTCTTGAATCATAATTTCAACTTTCCTTTTGAAATTCAGTTTTATGCATTTTTACATTAAATTCTCATTTTCAAGCAAATGTTGTTAAAAGTGGTGTTAGACAGTTCTGAGTAACTCATTTTAGCTTATTGTGAAGCTTTTATAAGCTTTGAAAGTATAAAATTCAGAAAACTAAAAAAATACAAAAATATATATATATATATATATATATATATATATATATATATATATATATATATATATATATAGTTAAATTCAAAAATCAGTGTGTGAAGAAGATTGAAGCAAAGGAGCCTGTGGATTTAGGATATTCATGGTATTAGAACCTCAAAGGAGGTGTTAGGATAAGAATTGGTACTTTGTTCTTGGTTGTGGATCACACAGGACCCATTTGTAAGCACTTTTCCATTTTTCGGCATTTCCACTGTAGATTAGTTTATCTATGATTATCTCTGCTTTTCTAGGTTTATTTAGTGTAGATTAGTTGTTATATTGCGTTGTAACACTAGCTTGTTCATTCGATATCAAGATTGCTCATTATAGGATTTAACTGTCAAAAAAGGGTCACCCTTGATTAATCTACAATTGTTGTTAATGTTAGTGTTTGTATGCTTAAAATAGCTTAATATATCATTTCATATCATTGTGGATTCATCTCATGGCCTGAATCAGTAAAAGGATTTAAAAATCTCATTTTTACCCTTTTAAAGGGGTGTTTGGTATAGTGTTGAAATGTTGGCAAAACTATGTTAAGGTCAGAAAGTTTCATTGGTTCAGGTCTCATATGGTTATTCAAGTAGTTTAGAAGTCAAAAAAATTCATTTCCAAAGAGTTTTATACAATTGATTTAGCTTTAAGCTTCATTTGTTGTTGTTTTTGTTTTAGTTTGGTCCCATTTAAGCAGTTATATTAATTACAACCCATTCTTGGACCTTGGAGGTCAAACAAACCCAAAAAAACCACTTTTTCACTCATTATTTTTTTAGTTTTGCTGTCAAAAAGTCGCCCAACAGCAGAAAAGTTTTTGATTTTTCATTACTTCGTTTCTTGTCCAATTGACCTGAAATTTGGTATGTAGCTTACTTAGTAGATTATATAGTTACTGTTATTTTTTGTTAAATTTTTAGATTTTCTTTTTCAAGGTCTTTAGCCCTTTTTCGGGCTGCAAAAGTTGTTGACAGCAAAGTGACAAAAAAATCGTTTTTCATTGACCTTATCTTGCTTATTTCTTGAGATTTTTGCTTGATTTTTGGTGTTTTGGAAAGCTAGAAGTACTATATTATTGAATGTATGCTTTGTTTGCTCCCTATTGCTTATTTGCTAGCTTATTTTTGCTTCCCAAAGTGCCCATTTTGGACCCTTTATGCTGATGCATCAGCAGTAAGCTGAGCTTGTTTGATTTTGAGATTTTGTTTTATCTAAGCTTGTTGATTTGTTGTTATAGCTTGTTAGTAGTTCATTGTAGTTGTGTTTGTCTGTGATTAGCTTCTGGCTTGGGTTTATGGGCTTACTTGGTTAATAGCTTCGTTGCAATTTTTCACTAAAAAACCCATTTTAGCTAAAAACACCCCACTGTTGGGGATTTGAGTTTGCACAAGCTTATTAAAAGGCTTTTCAGCAAAAGCTCTTTTGTAAAAGTGGGTAATTTTGTTGGTTAAGTAAGATTGCAAAAAGAAATTTGAAAAAAAAAATAGTTAAGCAAAAAGGTGGGGAGTAGGATTCGAACCCCTGACCTCTAGGATTGCATGCACACAACACAACACCACACAACCAACTGCTCTTTGGACTTTATCAGTTTATATGTTGCAAATTTTATTTATATAGTAGCTTTAGTCCATTTAGCTTATTTTTGCTTGTTTGCTAATCAAACTGCTTATTAATTAGGTATTAGAACTTTTTATATTTTTCTTATATTCCTGTTACCATTAAGTATTTTATAAGACATTTTCAGATTTTTTT